>NC_069424.1:47028554-47088268 GCF_026875155.1 Cherax quadricarinatus
CCCTTTTAGTTCATTTAAGGTTAATAAGGGGAGATACCTGATCAATCCTGTTGTGTCCTGAGTGAGGTTATCACGTGACGTCACTGACCCTGAGTAATACAGGGGGGGTGACGTCATGCTGCGGGGAAGTTACTTGTTTAACCTGCTAGACCCAAAAATTTGACCCAAAGGAAGTAGGCAGGAATATTTGGGATGGGGGAAGGGGGAGGTGGGGGAAAGGTTTGATCTGGGGAGTTGGAGAAATGAATAAACGGGTTAAGGGTGGTGTGAGGAGAAGAGGTTTTTGATTCAAAGAGAGGACAGGAATTTTGGGATGGGGTGAATGGGGGAAAGGGTGTGGGGGAGGGTTTTTTATCCAGGATTAAGATCATAAAAAATTTAAAAAAAAAAATTCAAAAATATTTGGGGGGAGGGAGAGTATTAAATCTTTGTATTATTGATATCGAAAAAAAGTTGACCCAAGGAAGTAGAAAAATATAGGGTTTTGGGGGTAGAAGGGATGGGGGGAGGGTAGGGTGTTAAACCGGGAGTTAGAGATCTAAAAATTCCAAAAAAAATTTTTGGGGGAGGAGGGTAGTTCAAATCTTTGTATTATTGATATTGATATATCAGATGACGCCCAAGAAACCCAGAACAAAAGCACGAATTTCTTCAAGGCAAAAGAATTACTCTTTTGATTTTAGTCAATGAATTTACCTTTTTTAAATTAAATTTTTGTATTTTTTTTTGGAGTATATTGAAATATTATTGGTTGTAAAATAAATAAAATATTGTGAAATTAATTTACCTGCTTTTTAAATTTAATTTTTGGTCGACAAGATTCACCCCTGAAGTTTAGACCTTTGCGGGTATGGGAATCTTTTTCGGGAAACTTTTTCCCACACAGGGCCCAACAGTCCAAAAAAAGGGGAAGGGCATAAGGAGAGGGGGGGATTATGAGGTAATCAGTCCCCACCCTGGAGCCGAGGGTTTTCAGTCCGGGTGGGGACTGATTACCCATACTCCCCCTCTCCTTATGCCTTCCTCTTTGTATTGGGGACGATGAACCCCACTGGGGGCGAAACGTTTCCGAAAAAAAGTTTCCCCCATTGCTGCTAAGGTCCCAATTTTCAACTTGTCGGTTTTTAAAACATTCATCAAAAGATTCAGCCTGTTGGTTTTGTGTGAGGTCCCCGACTGCTGAGTAAACACAGGGGTGAGTCCACTTTTTAAAGACCTGTTTTAAAGAAAAGTCCCAATGCCCCAAGGGGGAGTCCATTTTGAATGTTACCCCCCCATAGGGGGGAACCCAAAAACTTGATCCAGGAATGGAGCGGGAAATATTTGTATTTTTGATATCAAAGAAAAGTTGACCCGGGAGATGGGGCATAAGAAATTTGAAAATATTTGGGGGGAACCAAAAAACTTACCCAAGAAGTAGACGGAATATTTTGGACATAGAGGGTATGGGGAGAGGGAAGTGGGGGGGGGTGTTGACTAGAGTTGGAAATACAAGAAAAATTTTTTGGGGGTGGGGTCTTGATCCAAGGAAGTAGAGGAGAAATTTTGGGACATGAGGGAGAAGTGGATGGGGGGAGGGGTTTTGATAGAGGAGAGGGAGCAGGGATTTTGAAGGGGGATGCAAGTGGGAGGGTTACCCATGGGGGGAAAACCCCAAAAAAATTTGACCCGAGGAGAGGTGAGCAAAGAAAAAAAATTTAAAAAAAAATTCGAAAAAAACAGAAAAAAATTTTGGGGGAGCGGGGGCTACCGGGGACGCTGCAGAAAGCGCTGCAAAAACGTGGGCGTGGGTGGGTGGGGGGGGGCACGGGGCTTGCGGGGGAGTGGGGGGGGGCGTGGTTTAGGGGGCGAGGGTGAGGCGGTTTAGGGGGAGGTCAGGGCCCTTACATAAATTTGCAAAATTTTACCCCTATGGAGGGGGCAAAAAGACTGGAAGTAAAAAAACCGGAAAATAACACTTAACCCGGAAGTAACACCAGGGCTAGGTAGTGTTATAGGTAGGGGTCTGTTACTTCCGACCATCTGGCGAATCTCTCTACTACCCAGTACTGTCCCTTTTTCATATTTACGTGTTCAAAAATTTGGGAAAATCTGAGACTCTTGTGGGCTTGGTTTATTTTAAAACAATACCTATCGCATTAAATCCCACAACTTATCAAAATGGCATTCTTTCTTCCCTAATATAATTTTGCTGTGGTACAAATCAGTGGGTTTTCTTTTAACTAGTATATTTTCCACGAAAACAATATCAGCTTTTTTTTCCCACTTTGGAGGGAAAGGGACCACATTCATGTGGGCCCCCCCGTTTTCCAAGTGAACACATGTTTACTTACTATATTTTGCACAAAAAAGGATAAAAATACTTTCCAAAGTAAAAACAATTGGACTAATAGGGCCATTTATGTCAGAAGGCTAAATTGACCTTAGCTGCTTTCAGTGTTGCAAAAAAATTTTTTTTTAATCCCTGGCTGCACAGACTTTTGGCAAACCCTACTGTCACAGCTTTACTGTCTTTTTTCCCCGTTTCCCAGACCAACATGATTTTGGGTAGGGCATATGTCTGTTTTCCAGAATTGTGGAAAAAAAAAAAAGTAACTAACTGTACTTTGTCCCCTAGGGGTTTTTATTCAGTTTCTACAAAACTGTTTTTTCTTTTGAAGGACCTTTGTGAGCCTTGATCAAATGTTTGGCACATTGGTTTTATGTAATTTTTTAGTACCGAGCTATCGGGAGAGCAGTGCTTTTTAAACTTATCTCTACTTTAATGTGTTTTCTTGTTGACTTCCTGATTCTGTGGAAGTCTCTGCTGTTAGCAAAATATTTTTGGGGTAATGAAAAGTGTTTTTTAAAAAACAAGGTATGATGCATTTCCCTGCATTTAAAACATTTCTTTATTGCATTTTCCCCCCTTTTGTTCACCTAAACACTTGGTGCAAATTTTTCAGGTGATGGTACTTTTTCGTGCCCCCATTGATGTGTATTGACACAAGCTGTTCCAATGTGATCCACACAAAGTACAATTTTGGAGTGCGTTTATGTGTGACAGTCTGTTTACTGACTGTCGTTTGTATTCACTAGCTTGATAAGTGCACCTATATGGGATTTCCATTATGTGGTTTAGTGGGAGTAGGATACTTTTTCTAAACTGAGTTTGAAGGTTTGTTATCCACAAAGGGTTTGTGGATGTTTCACATCTTGTCCGTTGCTTTGCATGCAATGAAACTATATTGCTTGTAAACCATTGCTTAATCCTTCTTCACAGGTGAAATAATGTTTTAATGAAGAATAATATTTAATCATTTCATAGTTTTGTGGTGACAGCTTCTCCTGTACAATACCACTGATAAAACCATATTAACAATTGCCTTAGGTATATTAGCACCTAGAAGATCTTAGACTATTTCTGTGATCTTAAATAACTGTAAAGTCTGAAAAACAATGTTTTCGGTGCTTCAAGCTCGATATAAAGAGACCTGTATGCGTCTAAACCTCCGGCCTTGTCAGCATCAAAGTAATTGTCTGTGAGGAGACACATAAGGGTTAATTGATAATTGTCTTTAAACCACCAGAAATGACTTAATTCATTTTCGTAGGGTTCTTCTCCCTTCACAAGACATTTATAAGATATTTGAACTTAGCAATCTCATCAATGTCAGTTCTGAATATTACGTGGATTTAAAAGCCACTAATGAATTACTTCATAATTAGACCTTTGGAAAATAGGCAATGACAAGGCGTAGGAAAGCTTGGTAATTGGGACAACTTGTTGTAACAGGTTGGACAGTTATGTGGCCTGCAGTTTGATCTCTAGTTTACAGTAGATCTTGGGTGAACAGAGTTTGTGGTAGGTAGCCTGTAAACTTTTTCCCTGTCCATCTTAATGTGTTGATCACTAAACACTTAAAAGCATCCAAAACAGTTATTAATTACATATCATCCTCAGATGTGGATTTGATTTCTAGAATTGTCAACATTTCAATATTTTGCAAATCGCTGAATTAATTATTTTCATTTCAGACGTTGAAGTAAGTAATTAGTTTTCACAATTTCAAATAACCTCAAGATCGTCAAAATCTATGTTTCTATCTTGAGATAAACCCTATACAGACTGAAATCAGATTGTCTAATTGTGTAATCTTAATCTGTAAAGACTGGAACTGAGTTTTCAAACAAGTTCATTAATGTGAATGCTAATAATTCTAGCACCACACTCAGTGTATATAAAAACTACTTCAATGCGCATAAATAGCAATGAGTTTTTGTTATGCTCGAGCCAGCAAAAAAAGAGTCAAATACTACTACCCACTAAGCTTAACCTAAGGGTTCATGGACCTTGAAGGGTACAGGAACTATGGCAGGACGATGCCTCTGTACCTGTGTCGATGCAGTCTCATCTTGGAACACTCTGAGTCAACCGCAAGTAATCACGTTTATACACTTCTTCCCATAAACATCAGATATAAATGTCACTGTAATAACTAAACACATGTGGTATATTTCCTTACACAAAAAAAAATGTCACAGTTAATAATGTGAAACCTACACTTTATATAAACTTATAACTTCCTTTAAAATATACTACAGTTCTTTCTTTGAAGACTTTTCCCAAGTCTTGTCCGGACATGAAAACAATTTGTGAGACAGTAATACTGGGAGATTTCAATATCTGTTTTCCAGAAGTAAAATAATGAGCTATGCAAAAGGTAAAAAGCAAATTATACAGGTTTAAATAGTTTACACTCAACATAGTTAATGCCCCAAACCCCGGATCACAGTTCTCTTAGCCACCCTAATTGACCACATACTTTGTAACTGCTCTGATAACATTTAGTCAGTCAAGAGGCGTTCATTAAACCACAGGTCGTAGTGATCATTTCACATCCATTTACTGCAGCAGAAAATCACTAAGGGATAGTATATGTCTACACAGGACAATAAAAATGAGGGTCACTAGACAACTACAGAAAGAAACATCTGGTAAATAGGCTAAACAATTGTGACTGGACAGAGATACAAGTGGCACGGAACGTAATGATTCCTGGGAAAAATTCAACAATGTTCCACCTGCCATCCTTGATAATATTGCACCAGTTAAAAGGTGCGTATTAATAAGAAACTGACCCTGATGGCTACTGAGTTTATTAAGAAGAACATAAGAACATAAGACCAAGCGAATCACTGCAGAAGGCCTACTGCCCATGCGAAAGTTCAGGTCCAAGTCCCTAACCGGCTTTAAGCCAATGCAACGACCCAACCTAGTCCAGGGTCAGGTCACATGGACTTTAAGGGAGGAACAACGGCAACCGACCTGTTTAGCACAAGCTATCAGGTCCAACTCACAACCCACCCACATCTACTCAAGTTATTTATTCCAACCTATTTTTTAAAAGCTACACAACGTTCTGGCACTCTCTAACGGTACTTGGGAGTTTGTTCCACTCATCCACAACTCTATTACCAAACCCAGTACTTTCCTAAATCCCCTCCTGAAATCAATTTTTCCAACTTAAAACCATTGCTGTGAGTCTGTCTAGCTATGATATTTTCAGGCACACAATTAACATCCCCTTTATTTATATAACCTGTCTTCCACTTATAAACCTCAATCATATCCCCCCATAATATCTAAACGTCTTTTCTAAGAGTGCAGTTATTCAGGGCCCTTAGTCAATTTCCTCATAGGGAAGGTTTCTGATACATGGGATCACTTTTTCTGTCATCCTCCTTTGTACATTTTCCAGAGAATTTATATCCATTCTGTAAATACGGTGACCAAAACTGTGCAGCATTAATCTAAATGAGGCCTAAACCAAGGATGTATGAGTGGAAGAAGAACCTGAGGACATCCTATTATTTAAGCTTCTTGATATGAAGCCCCAAGGATTCTATAGCTTTAATTGCGAACAACTTATGCCACTGTTGTCTTGGTTTCAGATTACTGCTAACCAGAACTCCTTAAATCTTTTTTTTCGCAATCCGTAATATTAAGATCTCCATTATTTAGTTTTATATGTGGCATGGTTATTGTCCTGTCCAAACATTTAGAACTTTGCATTTGAGTCTATATTAAACTGCATTGCCCACTTTCCTTCCACCCAGCTGCATCATCTATTCAAATCTTCCTGGAGTCTGCTCTAATTGTCCTCGTCAGGAATAATGTCGACGGCCAATTCTTGGTGTCATCGGCAACTTGCCGATGTCGCTCTTTATGCCCTCACTATGTCGTTTAAGAGATTGTGAACAACAGCAGGGACGCCCAAACACTGGAGCGCCCTGTGGAACACCGCTACGTGACGCTTCCTTTCCCCACTCTGATTGGGGGGGGGTGGGGGGGGGGTGGGCTGGGAGGGTGGGCGACTTCCCCATTTATTTTGGGGGGGGGGTTTATGGCAACTCAACTCGTCTGCTGGCACTGCTGCGCCTATTTGTCGCAACCATAAAACCATGCCTCTAATCCAGAAAACATTCTCCTCTCCTATTTTCCAATGTTGCTTAATTTTCCTCAATAGTCTCTGATGTGGGACCCTGCCTCTGTCCAAAATGCCTTAACTGAAGTCCATAAAACACAATAATCATATTCATTAACCATGATCCTAACTACCTCCTCACATACCTTTAGTGAAAAAAGTTAATAAATTCGTAAAGGCAAGGAACGCCCCTTTGTAAAACCATGCAGAGGATACGTTGATTAATTTAATGCTTTTCAAAGGTGGGCTAACGAACTGCCTCCAAATAATGTTTCCCATAAATTTACCCACTATTGGAGGTTAGGCCTTATTGGTCTATAGTTCGAAGCTAAGGCTACCCCTGTCAACCTGTCTTGTATGAAATAGGTATCACAATTTGGGCCATTGTTCCCACTTATCTGCACCATGCCATTTGTAGTGAAATGTTTGAAAGATTAGCCAGCGAGGTGTGCTAAGCTCCTCTTTTACATTCCTTTAAACCCTGCATACAGTTTCTCAGGCCTGGGGATTTGTTAGTTTTAATTTATCTATTTGCCTAAGACCATGTCACTTGTACACCCTAATAGTGCAACCAGTTTATTATCGTCCTGTTCTACATAATTTATCATTACTGGAATATCGCTGGTATCCTCCGATAAAAAACTGAGAGGAAGTATGTGTTAAAAATTCTACACATTCCTTATCACTGTCAGTGAGATCTGACCCGAGGAACATTTGAGTGGGCCTATGCTTAGTCCCTGATCTTTACTTTTCTTACTACCTTGAAAGAATCCTTTTGGTTAGGTCTTCGATTCTCTTGGCAACTTTAACCTCATCATCTCTATTTTGCTTTTCTAAATCCCCTTTTTTATTCTCTCTTTTTAACTGAATATATCGATTTCTTATCTTGCCGCCTCTTCCTCTTTTGATTTGCCTTATATATGCCTCTCTTTTGACACCAATCGAGATATTTGATAATCTAATTGTTCAATGCCAATGTTAGGATCATTTTTGTTTGATCTGATTCCCTATTTTGAACATAATTTGACTGAGCAGCTAGAAACTATGCCCTGGAAAGCATCATATCGGCAACCATCACCACCCTACCTGACGCCCTAGTCAGGTCATTATTCCAGTTCAAGAGTCCGCAGCCCTCCTAAGTAAATTTCAGATCCGTATGAAATCAGCCTAAGCGAAAAGTCAGGGACGGAGACTTGATTGCCATTATTAGGGAATCCATGATATGTTAAAACCTGATGTATTTGTGTCACTCTCCCCAAGCCATCATTAACACTCAGATTATTAATTAGTGTTTTCCCTACTGGCAAGAACCAAGTCAAGGAGGTTATTTTCCCCTAGTATGGCTCTGTCCCAAACTGTTTTAAAAAACAATCACTGGACGTAATCAAGAAAGACACCCTACTCTAAATTTTCCTTCCTGTCAAATTGCTCCAGTCAATCTGTCTATAGTTGAAATCTCCATTACACTGCACAAAACATTTTCGTATTAGATGCCTTACGAATTTCGGTCCCATAGAAGTTTATCTGCACTCCCTATCAAGATTTGGGGCCCTGTAAATCACACACAACAACACCAACTTCCAAAAGTTATTTTTCTCGGCCCTCGAGAAGCTGTAACCAACATATTCAGAGTGGCTGACGCTTCTGAATTTAATATCATGTCTAACAAACAATTTAAATGTCTCTGACATACAATCCTACACAACTCACACCACCTTTCCTGTTGACCCTGTCAGTGTGGCATAATTTATAGCCTTGTATGTGACATTACAGAGGGCATCTCTCTATCTTTTCAGATTGGACAGGCCAGGGTCTCTGTTATAGCAATAATATCTATGTTTCCCTGCACTTGCAATTAATCTTAGCTCATCTAACTTATTTCTAACACTCCTGCTATTAGTATAGTAAACTTAAGGGAGCTATCCCTTGCTGCCCTCCTTTGTCTGTCCCCCTTTGTTTGCTGCCCCTGTTCTATTGTCTTTATTATAACTTCATGCTGAATGGCTTTTTAATATAATACACTACTAGTTTTCCAAAAACCCAGTGTTGCACAAAACCTGCTTGTTTCCTCCCTCCCACAACACCAACCCATAACTCTATCTTCCATTCGAGATTAAATCATAGGCATTTCACCAATGCCTTCTCATATCGAGTCTGCGCAAGTGCTACCAACCCACACACCCCTCCCCAGAGAGATGAACCCCATCCCTTGCATACATATCATGTTTGCCATAAAACATTGTGTTCCAGTTGTCAATGAATGGGATAGTCCAAGTCCTTTGCAGTTATCTGACTAGCCAGAGCAATTTACAAAACAACACAATTGCCCTAGACAAACCATGTTCATTTCCTACTTCCCTATACTAGGCAAGAATGCTACTATGAATTGGGATGCCCTCCCTTAGACTATGAAATCTATAGCTGACCTGTACTTATCGAGTAGCAGCTCTTCTCCTCTCCTTACCCTACACCTTCCCAATATCACACATCCACACACCTTGTGTCTTGCGCGCTCAGTAGAGCACCAGAATTAATGTGTGCCGGACCTTGATTCACCGAATACCTGACATGAATATTATCCAGTCTGTTGACAATGTCCCCAACAACCACTCCAGGAAGCACACTCAAATCTCTCATCTTTCTTTTCCTATTACAAAAATGCAAACGATCAACAATATCTTACCTGAGAGTCACCAACCACAAGATGGCGCAATACCTTCATTAGCAGGGGCAGTAGTACCCTTACCTTCAATGCCCAGCTTTGAAGTACAGTATCATCCTGGCAAGAACAGAGAAGGTTGCGATTTCCTACCTTCAGATCTGCACTCTTAACTTTCCTTACTCTGATGCGCCTCCCATTACTGTAACAACTCGCACACTTGTATGGCCAGGTGCTGGCTGCACCTCACTGCTGGTAGCCGTTGCTACCACCATCCACCTACAGCAGCCTCCTCACAGTGAGAGACCAGACTGCACCTCACTGCTAGCAGCCCTCATCCCCACATCTCCAACACACCTCCACACTCTCTCTCAAGGCGCCATTGAGAGTGGAAACCTTTCAGCTCCTAATTCTCTCCCTGGAGAAGCAAGACCTCCCTCCTTCAACTCTCCACCTCAGCCTTTTAAAACACTGTAAAGAAGCCATGCTTTTGTAACCTACCACCTAATCCCCAAGCACTCAGGGTCTGTGAACCTCGACGTGACCGACTGACCACTTGAACACTGACGACTGACACACAGAGCAAACTACAGAGACCGAAAGCGCTAAAAAGATTTCAAAACAACCATACAGGAATATATGCAGCACTAAACGAATTCCAAAGGGTGAGGAACAGAGTACAGAGACTTATAAAAGGAGCAAAGGCAAAGCACTATTGCTCAAAAATTGAAGAGTATAAGCATAACCCCAGAAAGCTATCTGGGTTAACAACTAAAACATTGGGGTATAGCTATAAACCAGTAGATAGGTTTTCTGACATAGATAGTACTCACTATTGATAACAAAGTATGTCACGAAATCAACCAAAGTGGCAAATTGTTTTAATTCCTGCTACACAACTGTCGCATCAACACTAGTAGTAAAAAAACTACCAGCTGCATAAAATGCCTTTAACCATCTGATAAGTTTCAACATACTATACCAATAAAGGGTAACCTCTAACAGTTGTCAACTATAAGTGTATCTCATAGATGACTTTATACAAAAAAACTAATCAGGTTAAACCCAGCTAAGAGCACTGGCCCTGATAACCTAATGTCTACAATTCCTAAAAGTGATGGTGCTTCTGAATGTGTCATTCCCTATTGTCTCACTATTATACAATAAATTTGCCCACAACCACAAAACCAGTATCCGGAGGGATCAAGGTGTCAGAGATTACTTCATCTTTCAAGAAAATAGTACAAAAAAAAGGTTGATGTAAGCCAACTGAGGCCTGTTAGTAAACACAATGAATTTCAAAATTCTAGAGAGGGCCGTGTAACTGTCAAGTAGTTAAACTACCTTAATGACAACATTCTCTCTCTCCATAACGATATTCAATGCAAGCTTTAAAAGATCTTTACTCAAAAACCGACAAACTCCCTAAATAATCTGTTGGATTACTGAAGAGATGAAATGTCAATGATAATAAAGGGGGAACACTCATAGTATATGGTAAAAAAACCTTAGATCAGACCATGCAGCCAAAGGCCTTCGATACTGGTCATACTCTACAAAATATTAACCATACAGAAATTTCAAGCTATCGGTAATTGTGAGAACCTTTACCCACTCTGCTTGAGGTATCCCACAAATGAGCATTCTCCATGTGATATCCCAGTGCATAACAGAATAGGAAGATTAAGCATGTGAAGGTACAAAATGGGAACTATGGCTATAGTATTACTTAATAACATAAAAGTGGCTGGAATCCACATATCCGTAAGGAAAATTTACAATAATATAACCATTGAACCCTATGGAGACTTATTACCGGGGAAAAGTGTCAAGATGTTTCTCAGTAACATAAACTACATAGTACTTACTTCCCACTCTTAATTCACACTACCACTGAACCCGAGATTTACAATGCGGTGGTCCATCGGGTACAATCATGGGTGGGAGAAGTGCTGTCCAGAAGAAAGCTCTCACTCACTGTGAAAACCTGTCACGCAACAACCTCCCTTTGCTTCAGCAGTTCCCTTGCTCATTCATATGGTCCTCTAAGCACTCTAAGCACTCTCCCCCTTACCCATAAGGTGTAGACCACGTGTTAATGACCTGACGCTGAGATCTGATGCCCGTCCAAGAACAAAAGACTCAACTAAGCCGAAAGCCGTGTCCTGACAGCTATTTCAGTAAGGTGTGACCATCTAACTGTTAAATTAGGTCTCGCCTTAGTGATCTACCTACCAAGCATAAGGTTGAACTACACACAGTATAGATTCTGTAAAGACTGTTTAAGTCCTACCTTAGCAACAGGAGACAAATAGTCAAGAAGTACTCAATCCAACAAAACGGAATCAGAATCCCCTGCCCGATAACGTGGTGGAGTCTTCCCCAGTAGTGAGTCTGGTCCCTTACTATTCTTATGTTATGTACAATGATATGGTCCTATCAGGTGTCAATGGCAAACTCCTATACTGTATGCAGATGGACAGTGCTCTGTTTAAGTGCAGGGTAAAACCTCACCAAGAAGTGCTAATGTTTTAAACACTGAACTGGAGTCTCCTTGGGCAGCAAATGGTTAGTAGACAACAAACTATCATTACACCTAGGGAAAACTGAAGCCATTCTCTTTGGAACGAAATATAAACTGAGAAGGGTAGATAATTTTAATGTTCAGTGTAATGGGGAGTCCATCACTTTGGTTTCATCAGTTAAATATCTGGGAATCCCCTTTGACCCATGCATGTCAGGAGAATTGATAGGAAACAGTGTAGTAAAGAAAGCGAATGCCAGGCTGAAATTCCTGTATAGACAAGCACAGTGTACCTACTGAGGCTCGCAGGACCCTGTCTAGCCCTTATACAATGCCATATGGATTACGCTTGCTCTTCTTGGTACTCTGCCTTGACAAAAAAACTGAAAGATAGACTGCAAATCACCCAGAACAAAATCGTAAGATTCATCCTGGGGCTGGGACCAAGAGAACATGTAGGCCAGGATGAATTACAGCAGTTGGATATGCTGAATGTTGAAGACAGAGTAAAACAACTGAAGCTAAATCATGTTTATAAAATTGCTCACGAACAGTGTCCAGAATATCTTGCTGTCAATTTTGTCAAGGTTGGGAACCAAAGCAATCATAGTACTAGGGGGAGAGAGCACAACTTTGTAGTACCCAGTCAGTGGCCAGGCTTCAAACACCTTTTATTGTACAGCAATAAAGGAATGGAACAGACTACCCACAAATGTCAAGGCCAGTCATAGCTTGAACCAGTTCAAGAAGACTGCCAAAAAGTGTCTGATGAATGAAGCAACAGAAAGGGAGGGGAATGATTTTCTATTTTTTAGCTAAAATACGTGTAAATTTTACCTTATCCCTAGTAATGACCCTCGTATTGTAGATAGTCGTAATGACCCTCGGGTAGTAGATAGTCTTTTTAGTATGATAATAAGATGTTATCTTCATTATAGAATAATAAGAAAATATTATAACCTTTATATTATAATAAGGTAAAAGGACCCCAATGGAAATAAGTCACTGTCTGACTTTTTTTGGGTTATCCCAGGTTCTCTACACATATGCTGCTATGTATGATAATTCTATGTAACTGTATTGTGTATACCTGAATAAATTTACTTACTTACCAAACCAGTGCTTTCCTATTTCCTTCTTGAATCTGAATTTTTCCATCTTAAAACCATTGCAGAGTCCTGTCTAGGCTAGATATTTTTAGCACTCTATTTACATCCCCTTTATTCATTCCTGTTTTCCATTTATAAACTTGAGTCACATCCCCCCCATATTATACGCCTTTCTATAGTGCAGATTCAGGGCCCTCAGCCTATCCTCACAGGGAAGATTTCTGATACATGGTATCATCTTTGTCATCCTCCTCTGTGTTTTCCGGTACATTTATATCCATTCCGTAATACGGTTACCAGAACTGTGCAGCATTATCTAAATGAGGCCTAACCAAGGATGTATGAGTTGAACAACCTGAGTATTTCTATTTATGCTTCTTAATATGAAGCAAAGGATTCTGTTGGCTTTATTGCGAACGCTTATGCACAGTTGTCTTGGTTTCAGGTTACTGCTAACCAGAACTCCTTAATACTTTCTGCAATCAGTAATATTAAGATCTGCATTATTTAGTTATGTGGCATGGTTATTATCCTTTCCAACATCTAGAACTTTGCATTTGTCAATATTAAACTGCATCTGCCACTTCTCCGACCATTGCATCAGTCTATTCAAATCATCCTGGAGTGCTCTAGTGTCCTCATTAGAATGAATTGGACGGCTTATTTTGGTGTCATCAGCAAATTTGCTTATGTCACTATTTATTCCTTCATCTATGTCGTTTATGTAAATTGTCAACAAGGGGCCCAACACTGACCCCTGTGGAACACTTGTGACGTGCCCCCATTCTGATTTCTCCCCATTTATGCAAACTCTGCTGCCTATTTGTAAACCATGCCTCGACCCAGAAAAAATTTTATTCTGTTCCGTGTGCCTTTAGTTTCCTCGAAAGCCTTACTGAAATCCATATACACTATCATATTCAATACCATGATGTACCTCAAATACCTTAGTGAAAAAAATTAGTAAATTCGTAAGACAGGAACGCCCCTTTTTAAAACAGTGAGATTCATTAATCAATTTATTCCTTTCAAGATGGCTACGAATTGCCTCGGCAATTATTGATTTCATAAATATTCCCACTATGGTGGGAAGGCTTATTGGTCTAGTTAGAAGTGAATTAAGGACCTGCCACCTGCCTTTGTACCTGCCACTGTGCCATCATCCAGGAACCAGATAGCTAGCTAACTTGTATTATAAGTAGTGGTAGTACTACTACTACCAGCATATTAAATGGTATACAACACCGATATCTTTATTTATTGGAGCGTTTGCTCAGTTTGCAGCTTTTTAAGTTGAAAAAAGTGGCAGAAAACAGTGGAAGGTAAAAAAATGAGGTGATCAGTCCCTCAGCCTTCAAGTTGTAGTTTTTAGGTGGTCAGTCTCTAGCCTCAAGAAGTGTACAGTTTCATAGTCTAGATCAATGTAAAGGTGACCATGAGAATAGGGCACGTCCCATCACACCTATACCCCGGATACCTTCTGTCTTGCCTCAGAATTTCCTCTCAAGATTTCCATCCCAATGTGGCTTGTTCTGAAATAAATAAATTATATATATTATATATATATTACTCTCTCTTCATCGAGGTAACGTTTGTCACCATAATTACTAGTTCTGGAGCCGACATATCTTCATTACTGTGAGCAGCACCCTTTTGTTTCAATCATAGTTTATACCTAAGTCCTGTACCTAATTTAGTTTCTCTTGCTTTTCCATAGAATAGATGAAATCTGGATCTCCCTCTCCACAGGCGTTGTGTGGTCCCTCCATGTTTAGTGTCTCAATATGAATGTAATGATATTCTGGTGTATTGCTTTAGTGCTGAATTAAGATCAAGGTTGAAGAACCCTGGTCGTTCAACTCCTGGTCTACCAACATAATGTTACTTTCACTGGTAAATTTGAAGACGCGCAACACTGCTGGTAAACTTTTAGATGAGTTTTTTCTCTGGTAGATTTGTAAATGATTTAATATTCTGTAGAATTGAAGGAGATCCACTACTGGAAGACGCGTACATGATATACAGTGCCAGTTGGCTTGTAAATGAGCTACACCAGTAGAAGACTTGTAGACGATTTACACCACTGGAAGACTTGTAGACAAGTTACACCATTGGAAGACTTGTAGATTACACCACTGGAAGATAAACCTTGAGTATGGCAGATAGGTAATAGTTATTAAAAATTAAGACAATTGTTTAGTTATAAGATATTAATAGTGAAGTACCTAGTGTTAACCTCTGCTTCAATATATACTCTTTCGCTCTTCATAAACAAACTGTACGTTCAGTAAGATTAAGATTTCGTTCGGATTTTTAACCCCGAAGGGTTAGCCACCCAGGATAACCCAAGAAAGTGCGTCATCGAAGACTGTAACTTATTTCCATTGGGGTCCTTAATCTTGTCCCCCAGGATGCGACCCACACCAGTCGACTAACACCCAAGTACCTATTTGCTGCTAGGTGAACAGGACAACAGGTGTAAGGAAGCGTGTCAAAATGTTTCCACCCGCCGGGAATCGAACCCGGGCCCTCCGTGTGAAGCGGGAGCTTTAGCCACCGTGCAACAGATAAGATACATTGTGAAAGGCTAATGAACCAGCCAGGAGTTTTGGATATAACGAGTACGTAGGCCTGCTGGGAGTTTTGCATAAAATATAGTGGGGTCAGTAGGTGTGTATCTGTGCCACATGCTGTCCACCTTGTGATAAGATAAATTTAAGCATGTTTACTCGGGTATACATTGTTACACAGATTATCATACGTAGCAGCACATGTGTAGAGAACCTAGGATAACCTAAAACAAAGTCAGTTACTTATTTCCAGTGAACGCGTAATAAAAGTGAAAGTTGATAATGTGAGGGTAAGAAGTTAGTAGTTTGTGAAAGTTAACAGGTATATTGACCCAGCTGACACTAGCTGCCTCTCACACCCTGGCTGCCTCTCACACCCTGGGTGCCCTCACACCCTGGGTGCCCTCACACCCTGGGTGCTGTTACGCAGTGTGCTACAGTAGAATATTGTATAAAAAATAATGCTCCATAGTTCCGGGATTGAACTGAAACCGAACTTGTATTATTCCTGGTCAGTCGGGCAGTATCCAGGATGGGAACATATGTGATGTTTGTGAGTGAGTACGAGACGGGTGAAGCTGGCATGTTTGGGGGGTAGTGAGGTTTTTGTGGCCTTAAACATTAATTATTTGCACTCCTGCTTCATAATTTGTATGAGTACGTGGTGGCCCTATAGTTGCTGTTTGTTTTGGTGTAATTTAAATCCCCCCCTAGACAGCAGATTGAGCAGCTATTTAGGGGCCAGGACATTTTATTTAAGTTACGATATCGAAGTCGTAATACGTGCTCTCACACCCTGGGTGTTTTCATCCTGGGTGTTTTCACACCCTGGGTGCTCACACATTTATACAATTGTTTTAAATATCCAACATTTTAGGCTTTGGTGTATTGAATACATGAAGATACAAAATAGTCAGTGTTTGTTGTACTAATTACGATGACTGAGCAAAATGTATACCAGGAGTACACCTGGGAAGGTTTCGGGGATCAGCGTCCTTGTGGCCCGGTCTGTGACCAGGTCTTCCGGTGGATCAGGGCCTGATCAACCAGGCTGTTACTGATCAATCAGTAGTGTTCTGAAACTCGTGTGTAGTCAGTGTTTACATCATGAATGAGTTCAGTGTCCTGAAATTGTCTGAATTGTGACTTTTAAGTTTGTATAATAACTTACTGACCAGTGTTGTACAGTGTCTTAGTGTACTTTGCTACCCCCGTTGTTGTCCTTAGTGAAGGATACACACCCCCAGTGTCGTGTATATACACTCGAGTATAATTGTGACTCGAGTATTCAAGTATCATGGAGACTTGGTGTGCAGGCAACATTCACCCTTAATGACTCTTGTAATCGATAGGTTTTAACCCCAATAAGCCAAACAGTTTATTGTCATTGTCTCAAGGTTCACTACAGAGAAGAATTTTGGCAGAGTATCTCTCTCTCTCTCTCTCTCTCTCTCTCTCTCTCTCTCTCTCTCTCTCTTTGATATTGAATGATATCTTAAATTTTTCTTCGATGCTGATCTAACCACCAGCATTACTACCACTAGAAATATCACTACCACCACCACCACCACCACCAGTACCACCACCACCACCAGTACCACCACCACCACCAGTACCACCACCACCACCATACCACACCATCACCAGTACCACCACCATCACCAGTACCACCACCATCACCAGTACCACCACCATCACCAGTACCACCATCACCAGTACCACCACCACCATCACCAGTACCACACATCACCATCACCACCACCATCACCAGTACCACCATCACCACCACCATCACCAGTACCACCATCACCACCACCACCATCACCAGTACCACCATCACCACCACCACTACCATCACCACCACCACTACCAGTACCACTACCACCACCACCACCACTACCACTACCAGTACCACTACCACCACCACCACCAGTACCACTACCACCACCAGTACCACTACCACCACCACTACCAGTACCACCACCACCAGTACCACTACCACCACCACTACCATACCACTACCACTACCACCACCACCAGTACCACTACCACCACCAGTACCACTACCACCACCAACCAGTACCACCACCACCACCAGTACCACCACCAGTACCACTACCAGTACCATCACCACCACCAGTACCACCACCAGTACCACTACCAGTACCATCACCACCACCACTACCACCACCAGTACCACTACCAGTACCATCACCACTACCACCACCAGTACCAGTACCATCACCACCACCACCACCACTACCACCACCAGTACCAGTACCACCACCAAGTACCAGTACCCACCACCACCACCAGTACCAGTACCACCACCACCACCAGTACCATACCACCACCACCACCAGTACCAGTACCACCACCACCACCAGTACCAGTACCACTACCACCACCACCAGTACCAGTCCCACTACCACCACCACCAGTACCATACCACCATACCACCACCACCAGTACCAGTACCTACCACCACCAGTACCACCACCCCCCATACCACCACCACCAGTACCAGTACCAACCACCACCAGTACCATACCACCACCACCAGTACCACTACCACCAGTACCACTACCACTACCATCACCACTACCACCACCAGTACCACCATCACCACTACCACCACCAGTACCACCACCAACACTACCACCACCAACACTAGCACCACCACCACTGCACCCCGCAGCACACAGGTGGGCCAACCAACTATTGTTAGTAACTGAGTGAATACATTTGCTAACATTCTTTTCTAGTTACGTCAACAGTTGTTTCTCTAGATTCTTTTATGTATGTATAAACTATTTTATGTATAGCCATAATGTATGTATGCATATTTAAATTTTCATATATATATGCATTTGGTATGAGTATTCTTACATGCTACGTATATATATGCAATGAGATTAAAGTAAACGGGTAATATCACAATATTCAAAACAACCACTCTGAAAAAATAGTGAACTGCTAAGCCCTTTCGCGATTACTCACAATATCAAGGACCTGCAAAAATAGAGTAAAAGGCTTATGAGGCCTAGATATCACCTCACATATAACATTACACCTGACCCAGCATGATGCTGGTGAGTGTCAAGGACCTGTCACGCATAGCTTAAATTCTTCCCAAATTTTATTACAAATTAATCTGATTTGTATAACCTTAAACTAATATTTATATTAAAATCATAACTATTTTTTATGACATTTGATTCGGTTATATTTCACTCAACCACTGACCTGCTTGATTCAGCTGTCTCGGCTTTTTGAAGATCAATTGGGTGTTAAAATCTCACATGAATAAACATTATTAGACTCTAATGCTATATTTATGTTGCTTTAATCTTTGTATATCTAGGTATATCAAGAAAGTTTTCATGGTAAGGAAAAACTACAATATTCTTGGTTGAATAAGTGTTTGACATTTTTTGAATTGTAAAATGTATTTCTAGGAATTATGGGTATTTTAGATCATTAGAAATGATTAAAAAATTTCCCCCAAAATGCTGATGGTTGTCTACAAGATTCCCTTTAGAAAGTGTAATAAAGTTTATTACTGTCAAAGTGGAAAAATCCTTGAATTAAGATAAGAGTGATGACTAGTAAGTTTAACCTCTTCAAGGGGGGCTCCTTGGCGTGGTGAAGAGGCTCTTGGTCTGAGGAATTAGACCTGTCGGGCTACTTCCTCAGACCGAGAAACCCAATTACCCCCCAATCCCCCATTCCCTATCCCATCCCCCCCCTTTTTTTCCCTTTTCCCCCTCCTCCTCCTCCTCCTCCTCCCCACCCCTTCCTTTTTGCCTTTGGTTTTTTTTTTTTTTTTTTTTTTTTTCCCCACAGCACGCAGTTCCTAGTAGGGGAAAGGTACCGGGTCCATCCCATTCCGTTGAGGTTCTTGGGGGTGGCGTAGTTTGCCGTGGAATCTGATTGCCTGGGGATGTCCTGATCCCTCCCGGTATCCTGGAGGGTGGGTTTGGGTGTCTCTCGGGCGACAGGTGTATCTCTGGAAGCCACCTTTTGGATTCCGGGGGTGGTGGCTGAAGGAGGTATGCTTTGTGGCGGATTTCCGGCCGCCCTCTCTTTTGTCCACCGAGGTAACTCGGCAGATGTGAGGTTGCTATCCCGGGTTGCCGGTTTACTGGCATGATGGGTAGGGTATGGCACGGGGTTTCCCTGCTGCATCTGCGCTACTTGCGGTGCTGAGGTCCTCTTGGGCGCGGAGGGAGATTTCTGGCCTTTTCATTCCTCCTAGGAACTATCCCTCCCCGGTCCCCCCCTTTTTTTATTCTTTTTATTTTTTTCTTTTTTTTTCTTAAAAACAAAAAAGTAACATAACCATGGCAGCCTTAGTCCATGAACCTGCTACCCCCGGGCCCCTTCTTGATACCGCACCCCGTTTTGACCCCGCCTCGTCTTTGGACCACTCTTTGACACTCCTCATGCCTCTGTACCTCTTGCCGGTGCTGTTTCCTCACCCGCTTCAGGTACTGAGGCCTTGACTGACTCCTTCGATTTATCTGACCTTCGCTCTCCTCTGACTATGCTTCCGGCCTCTCCCTCTAAGGTGCGGCAATTTTTGAATCGCCGGCCCGTTCCACGTCGGACCAACTCTGGTCCCACGCCTAAACGACAACGACAATTACCTGCTGACAACGACAATTACCTGCTGATGATACTTCACCTTCTCGTTCTTCTCAGAAAAGATCGACACGTCCTTCACTACCTTTCCACGCTCAGTTTCAGACTGCACAATGGACTAAATTCTTCACTTTATGACAGACTTCCTCTACTGCTTATCTTTCTGACCACAGTATTGGCAAGGCACTCCTACGCCATGTTGGTAAAGGTATTTCTTTTCATGCTCTTAAGAGCGGTACGCGCATCATCACCATACAGAATGCTACCCAGGCTCATGACTTTCTCGTCTTTCCCCAAAATTGATACTGTTCCTGTAACTATTGAAAACATCATTCCCTCAATTCTTGTAGTGGTACAGTCATCGGGCCCATACCATAGTTCAAAAAAATTTTTCCAGACAGTGGTACTGACATTCTTGAACAGCGGAATTCAAAGATCTCCCAATCCTCAAGGTAGACACTTACGTTCTTCCTGCCTGGGGGTGGAGACGATACCCTAGCAATGTGCTCGTTTAACTTTTGACAGCCGTGAACTCCCATTCTCAGTTTATGTAGCAGGACATGGGGTTTACAAGTTCGAAAGGTGATCCATACACCGCAACAGTGTAGAAATTGCTGGCAATTTGGCCATCCAGCGAAATATTGCAGATCTATCGCCGAATGCCCAGTCTGGGGTGCCGATGACCATTCTAATATGTCTTGCAATCGACCTCCCTCTTGCCTTAATTGTCATGAGCTCACCCTTCGTACTCTCGCCGTTGTCAAGCCCTACTTAAACAGCGGAAATTTCCGTTGCCTCAAAGAGGCAGAAGGTCTCCCTTATGCCATGGCATTTCTCATCTCTGCCTCCAAGGGAGACTACCTCATGTTTCTTATTCCCATGTTTCAAAATTTTACCCCCACTTCTGTATCCCATCTGCACCCCCTCTGTGGTTACCTCTCCCATATCACTCCTGTAGCTAATTCTTTTGCTGTCCTCGGCTCAGACGTCCCTACTTCAACGTCTTCTGATCTTGCTTCCTCGTGTTCTCTCACAAGCCTCAGTAGCGACAGATCTCGTATGACACCTCCTCCCAATTGTCCCTCTACTTCTCAAAAGAAAAAAAAAGGGTCCGTTAACACCTACCCATTTTCCACCTCCTCATTTTCCCTTCCCTGTCTCGTACCTGGTTCTCCCCCTCTCACTGGCTCTGTTACAAGTGTGAGGTTCACCCTCCTCCTCATACAGTACCTTCCTCCCCTGTTCCCTCCCAAGTTTCTTCCTCTTCTGCCACCTCCCAGGTTTCTGCCTCTTCTGCTGTATAGCCCTTGTGGCTTAGCGCTTTTTGATTATAATAATAATAATAATAATAATAATAATAATCTGCCTCTTCTGTCCCCTTCCACGCTTCTCCAGTTCCCTCCACCCTTTCGCCCCCCCCTACCTTGGTACAGTCCATTACAGTTCCAATCTTTACTCATCCTCCCCCAAACCATTTCCAATATTGTCTCCCATACGAGTCTCTGAATTCTAAAAAACACTTGAAGCAATCTCTGAATATATTGCAGAGACCAAACCATCAATGGACACTGATCCACCCTCCACTCCTTCTCTCTCCTCTACTACATCTGCGCAACTCCTTTCTTCACAGCGCACTGTTCCTTTTGCTGCTTGAACGTTTTCCACTGCCTCCGCATGTGACTTTCTAACCCCTCTAGTCCATAGGAACCCTTACCTGCGGATTTCAGGTATCTTTATCATTGCCAATCATGGCCTATTTTTCAGTGGAATATATGCGGCCTCGGGTTTAATCGGGTGACTTCAGATGTTACTCTCCCAGTTTTCCCTGTTGGGTTTGCTTACGGAACCAAAATTAAAACTCTCTGTTATCTCTCCCATCTCAGGCTATAATTTATTGTATTCTTCAGATCCTTTCCTGATGGACCTTTAATGAAAGTGCCCTTCTAACCACTGATATTCCGTACCATCAGCTATTTATTCGTACTTCGCTGCATTACACAGCACCGTATCCACTTGCATAGGTGGTATATGCTCTGTTCTTTATTCCTCTCCTTCTCAGGCATTATCTATTCCAGATATTGCCTTTCTTGTTTCGTCAATTAACCCCCACCGATTCTGTTACTTTGGTGATTTAATGCCACCATTTCCTCTGGGGGGGGGTCTCACTGTGATTCCCCTGGCATTCAGTTAGAGGCTTTTCTTGCCACCCACCCCCTCCATGTTTTAAATACGTACTCGCACCCATTTTGATCCTCTGACTCGCACACTCTCTTGCATCGATCTCTCAGTCTGCTCTTCCTCCGCCGCATTAGACTTCACTTGGTCTGTTCTTCCGACTTACATGACAGCGATCATTTCCCAATCATTCTTACTTCCCCTTCATATTCACCACCTCTTCGCATCCCACGCTGGCAATTTTATCAGGCCAAATTGGAACCTTTACTCACACCTAACTGTTTTTAGAGAGGTTCCTTCTTAGTCCTCCATCGATGAGCTTTTACACCTCTTCTCGTCCTCCGTTTTAACTGCAGCTTCTCATTCGATACCCCAAACTTCGCGCAGGCATTCTCTGAAATGTGTGCCTTGGTGGTCTCCTGCTTGTGCTTGTGCAGTACTTTGAAATGCGCTGCATGGGCAGTTCCGGTACAATAGAACCATAGAGAGACCTTCTTGATTTTAAGCAGAAGCGTGCGATTGCTCGCAGTGTCATCCGTGACGCTAAACGCACTTGCTGGCGAGATTGTCTCCACCATCACCTCTGCTTCCTCTGAGTGCAGTCTGGAAAAAAATACGAAAACTGAGTGGAAATATTCTGACCCGGCTCCTGTTCCCGTGGTTGCCGGGGTTGATATAGCAAACCCACTAGATGTTGCCAAAAGAAATTGGCAATCATCTGGTCCGTATTTCTCAGGACTCCATCTATGCCCCTCATTTCTTTCCTCAAAGTCTGCCAGAGAGTTAGCACCCTTGGACTTTCTTCTCTCAGAGAAGAATAGTATAATGTGCCTTTTACACTTCAAGAACTGGAGGCAACACACTCAGCTTGCCGATCATCGGCAGCTGGCCCGACGACATTCATATTCGTATGCTACAACATTTACATCAGTCAGCCCTTGCAGTCCTATTATGCCTTTACAATCTTATTTGGTCACAGAGAGTTCTTCCACAGCTGTGGAAATCCACCATTGTTCTCCCTTTCCGCAAACCAGGCACTATGGGACATGAAACCTCCCACTATCGACCATTGCTCTTACCAGTGCAGTTTGCAAAGTGATGGAACGCCTAGTAAATAGACGTTTAGTGTGGTATTTAGAGACACACAATATCCTCTCCACTCGTCAATATGGCTTTCGTAAGGGACGTTCTACCATAGACCCCTTACTACACTTGGATACGTATGTCGTAATGCCTTTGCGAATAACCACTCAGTTATTGCCATAATTTTTTGACCTTGAGAAGGCATATGACACAACTTGGAGGTATAATATTTTAGCCCAAGCCCACTCCTTAGGCCTTCGAGGCAATCTACCATCCTTCCTTAAGAACTTTCTAACTGACAGGCATTTCCGTGTTCGGGTTAATAATGTGCTCTCCCTGGACTTTATCCAAGCTGAAGGTGTCCCCCAGGGATGTGTTCTGAGCACAACACTTTTTCTTCTTGCTCTTAATGATTTAGCCTCTAGTCTTCCATCAAATATTTGGTCATCACTCTATGTTGATGACTTCGCTATTGCCTGTGCAGGCGCTGACTGTCACCTTACTACAGTTTCTCTCCAGCATGCAGTCGACAGTGTTTCCCATTGGGCCACCACATGTGGGTTTAAATTTTCCAGCACTAAAACCCACCAAATTACTTTCGCTAGACTCTGTCAACTCCGATCATCCTTTGTACCTCTATGGCTCCCGTATCCCTGAACATGATACAGTAAAGTTTCTAGGCCTCCTCTTTGACCGTAGGTTATCCTGGAAACCTCACATTACCTCTCTGAAGGCAACTTGTCATAGCCGGCTGAACCTTCTTAAAACCCTTGCTCATCTTTCATGGGCAGCTGATCGTCAAACCCACCTTCGCCTACATTCCACCCTTATCTTATCGAAACTTGATTATGGTGACCAGATCTCTTCAGCGGCATCTCCTGCTACTCTCTAGCCTTAACCCCATTCATCACCAAGGATTACGTTTATGCCTTGGTGCTTTTCGCTCTTCCCCTGTCGAGAGCCTCTATGCAGAAGCGAACGTTCCATCCTTATCCGATCGCCGTGATGCCCATTGCCTTCGCTATGTACGCTCTCATGATCTCCGCAATCCTTCCATTTATAGAATGGTCACTGATATTAGTAGACATTCTTTATTTGTTCGCCGCCCCTGTTTACTCCGTCCCTTCTCTCTTCGCCTTCATTCGCTCGTCTTCTCTTCAATTACCACCTTTCTATGTACATGTAGCATCTCACTTTTCCCTACCCCCCTGGGAAGTTCCAGCTGTTTGAGTCTGTTCTTTCTCTCTCCTTTGCTCGAAAGCCCAACTGTCTACGGTCGCTTCCCGCTCTTTTTCTTTACCACTTTCACTCTCATTCTCATGCCATTGCTGTGTACACAGATGGCTCTAAGTCTTCTGACGGCGTAGGATTCGCAGCAGTGTTTCCGGACAGCGTCGTACAAAGGCATTTACTATCTTCGGCTAGTATTTTTACTGCTGAATTGTATGCCATCCTTACAGCACTTATCTGTATTGCATTTATGCCTGTGTCATTTGTGGTTGTCTCAGACTCCCTTAGTGCTTTGCAGGCTATACAGAAATTTGATACACCTCACCCCTTAGTCCTCCGTATCCAACTTTGGCTATGCAGCATCTTTACCAAGCATAAAGATATTGTTTTTTGTTGGGTCCCTGGTCATGTTGACGTACAGGGCAATGAACAGGCAGACACTGCTGCGCGGTCAGCAGTACATGACCTACCAGTTTCATGTAGAGGTATTCCATTTACGGACTATTTTGCTGCAATATCTTCCCAACTTCACACCCGTTGGCAACAACGTTGGTCTACTATGCTCGGCAACAAACTTCAATCTATTAAACCGAGTATAGGTTACTGGCCGTCTTATCACCAGTGTCGAGGTTGGGAGACTACTCTCTCCCATCTTCACATTGGACATACCCGTCTTACTCATGGATATCTCGTGGAGAGGCGCCCTGCTCCTCTGTGAGAATTGCCAAGTTCCAGTATCAGTCAGCCACATTCTGTTGGACTACCCACTTTATCAACGAGCACGCAGAATTTACCTCCATCGTCGTCTTCGCTCTGCTGCTCTCTCTCTACCTTCCCTTCTCGCTGATGGACCCACCTTTCATCCAGACTCTCTCATTGACTTTTTGACAACTGACTGACTTCACAAATTCTGATACCTTCAGCCCTTGCTACTTCAATCTCTTGCTACCCTCTATCCCCGTACTATCCCCTGCCCCGCTGTTTTCTGTAACCTACTGATCATCCCTCCTCCCTTCTGCCATCCAATACCCTCACTTCCTTCCCTACCCTGCAGTGCTTTATAGCCCTTGTGGCTTAGCGCTTCTTTTTGATTATAATAATAATAGTAATAATAATAGTAAGTTTAAGTAAGTACTTAACTCAGTGGTGACCTGTACTTAACTCTGTGAAGATGTCTCTTGTGTGCTCTCTGTGGACTGAACCAAGATGACCTCCATCAAGCAACTTTACCAGCAGCTTAAGGAGGAATTGAGGATAGCGAAGATAAGAGATACGGCATTTGACTGAGAAAAACAAGAGGATTTATAGTAGTCCTCCTGTTGTGAGTCCTCAGGTCAAGAAGGGAACCTGGACAGTGGCTGGACAGCATGGAACGAAGTTGATGGTTAAGAAGACGAATAGAAAGGTAGAAACAATGAAGAAGAAAGAGACTGCTGTGAAAACTGTTGTGGATAGAGGCATGGCTTACCAATAGAAAATAGTTACCATAAATGGAGTGAAATCTGAATGGGGATTAGTCACTAGTGGCGTTCCACAAGGATCAGTTTTAGGCCCTCTCTTGTTCATAATTTACATTAATGACCTTGATGAAGGGATTACGAGTGACATGAGTAAGTTTGCTGATACAAAGATAGGCCGTATAATTCACTCTGAGGAGGATAGCAATGAACTCCAGGAGGATTTGGACAAATTAATGTCCTGGTCTGAAAAATGGCAGATGAAGTTGTAGATCAATGTGGATAAGTGTAAGGTACTTGCCCTTGATAATGAAAATAACCCTCGAAGCTATAATCTAGGTGAAATAGAGCTTGATCAAACAGAATGTGAAAGACTTGGGAGTCATGGCGAGCAGAAATCTAAAGCCAAGACAGCAGTGCCTTAGTGTGTGCAACAAGGCCAACAGATTACTTGGATTTATCTCAAGAAGTGGTATAAACCTTGGTAATAAATACCGACAAGTTGGTTTAGAAAGACACGTAAGCAAACACTATAACACATTTATTAGAAAAAGTTTCGGTCCTGGGACCTTGATCACTTCTAACATACAGAGGTAGAAAGACATTATATATAGGCGGAGAGTGAGGTGTGACGCACGTGACCTGAGGAATGTCATAAGAACATAAGAATGGAGGAACACTGTAGAAGGCCTACTGGTCCATGCGAGACAGGTCCTTATCAAAAACAACCTCTGCCTATGATGAGGACGGGTAGACGATGAAATCACGTGACTCCTGTGTTGTTGGGTTGGTGCTGCTTAAGTATCATGTATGCCAATGTTTTTGAAATTTTGTAGTTTCCAGTGTTGCGTTCTATAGTGTCGGTGACGGCGATTAGTGAGGCTTCTAGGCACAGTCGGCGTCTGGCAAAACTCGTTCTCACCGAACCAGACCTCAGACGCCGACGGTGCCTAGAAGCCTCACTAATTGCAGTCACCGACACTATAGAACGCAACACTGGAAACTACAAAATTTCAAAAACATTGGCATACATGATACTTAAGTAGCACCAACCCAACAACACAGGAGTCACGTGATTTCATCGTCTACTAGCACGTTAAGAGACCATACAATAAGTGTCAGGGGCCCGAGACTGTTCAACTGCCTCCCAGCACACATAAGGGGGATTACCAACAGACCCCTGGCAGTCTTCAAGCTGGCACTGGACAAGCACCTAAAGTCAGTTCCTGATCAGCCGGGCTGTGGCTCGTACGTTGGTTTGCGTGCAGCCAGCAGCAACAGCCTGGTTGATCAGGCTCTGATCCACCAGGAGGCCTGGTCACAGACCGGGCCACGGGGGCGTTGACCCCCAGAACTCTCTCCAGGTAAACTCCAGGTAAACCCGTCCTTATCATAGGCAGAGGTTGTTTTTGATAAGGACCTGCCTCGCATGGGCCAGTAGGCCTTCTACAGTGTTCCTCCATTCTTATGTTCTTATGACATTCCTCAGGTCACGTGAGTCACACCTCACTCTCCGCCTATATATAATGTCTTTCTACCTCTGTATGTTAGAAGTGATCAAGGTCCCAGGACCGAAACGTTTTCTAATAAATATGTTAGTGTTTGCTTACGTGTCTTTCTAAGCCATCTCAAGAAGTATAAGTAACAGAAGTCCAAAAGTTATTTTACAGCTCTATACATCACTAGGGAGGCCTCATTTAGATTGTGCTGCTCAGTTTTGGTCCCCTTACTACAGGATGGATATAGACTCATCAGAGAACATCAGTCAGTACTTGTAACCAAGCCTAAGCCTGGCCACTACAACATCAGTCAGTACTTGTAACCAAGGCTGGAGGTGATGTCCTGGTAGTCAGTAAATGTGGGGCTGATAGTGCTGTCCTGGGAAACAGTAATGGTGAAGCTGGAGGTGCTGTCCTGGGAGACAGAAATGGTGAAGCTGGAGATACTGTCCTGGGAGACAGTAATGGTGAAGCTGGAGATATTGTCCAGGTAGTCGGGAATTATACGCAGGAAGGAAAACCAACAGATACAGATACTAATGCCGGAAAAAAAATCATCCCCCAGTACCAACAATACCACCAGTCCGATAACATTCTTCTTTGCAAATATACAGGGTCTAAAGCCAGCAACACACAACAAAATACCTTTCATCCGTGGACTGCTTGCAGAGGCAAAGGCAATGTTCGCGGCTTTCACTGAGACCCACATAAAGGATCACTTGGACAATGAAATATGGATCCCAGGTTACAACCTATACAGATGTGACAGAGTAAACAGGCAAAAGGGGGGGGGGTTGGCCTGTACATTGCAGAGTCACTTGTTTGCACAGAACTGCTTAATGCCTCAAATGACGTAGTGGAAGTTTTAGCAGTATTATTATTATTATTATAATCAAGGGGAAGCGCTAAACCCGGAGGATTATACAGCGCCTGGGGGGGGGGATGTGGAAGGCATTCAGGCTTAATTCGGGGAACTGGAGCACAGATCCAATTCCCTAAATCAAGAGCCCCTCACCAACATCAAGGAACCTTCCTTGAGGGGAGTTTTAGCAGTAAAGGTCGAGAACCAAAACCTAGTCATTGTGGTAGTCTACAAGCCTCCGGATGCAACATCCCAGCAATTCCAGGAACAGATGTTAAAAATTGACCACTGTCTGGAAAATCTTCCAGCTCCTGCACCCAACATCTTGCTCCTGGGGGATTTCAACTTAAGGCACCTAAAATGGAGGAATATAGCAAATAATATTGTTGCAGTAATAACACCAGGAGGCAGCTCTGATGAAAACTCACACTTAGTTTTTTTTTTAGTTTAATATGTTTATTATGCACCCCATACCCATCCTGTGGGCGGTAGTCAAAAGATTACAGAGGTACATAATTGGTCCAGGGACTGGACTCCAAAGTTTTGATAGCTGAGCAAGTTACAATGGTAATGAACTAGATCTGGTCATAATCATGACCAAGTTACAAAGGTAATGAGCTCCAGGTAGAGCTGTCACACTCATGAATAATTGCAAAGGTAATGAATCATAAACACATTAATCATGAGAATTTACAAAGGTAATGAGCTCCAGGTAGAGCTGGTCAAAATCATGACAAGTTTCAAAGGTAATGAATGATAAACACGTTATCACATGATTACAATCATAGACAAATTACAGAGTAATGAGCAGTTAACAAACATAGTAGGGAATTCATCCAATGCCCCAACAACAGATGTTGCTAGGTGCCTGTCTCTCCTCGGTAGACAGCCATTGCAAACAGCAGCAAGTTGCCCTGGGATCTGCTGCTTGCACCAGCACCATCGACCCTCCCCAAGAGGTCCAAGAAGCCAGTGACTCCGTTAGCAGCCCGATGCAGAGCTCCCCTAGGGACATGTCAGCGTCCTGGTGGACGCCAAGTTGATTGAAGATCCCAGGCCCTCGTGTGCACGGATGTTGAAGCTTGAGGAACTGAGTACACACTGCCTGTGGCACACCTGACAGCTGCCTCGCGGTCGAACTCCACGATGCTGTCCCTTTTACGAGCTTTTAAATCTCTGCACAAAATTCAATTTAAACCAGCAAATAATAGAGCCTACTAGACTGGAGAATACACTAGACCTCATATTCACTAACAATGATGATCTGATAAGAAATGTCACCATATCAAAAACAATATACTCAGATCACAACATAATTGAGGTTCAGACATGTATGCGAGGAGCCCCAGACCGACAAAATGAGACTAGTCACGAGGGAGCATTCACCAAATTCAACTTCAATAACAAAAACATAAAGTGGGACCAAGTAAACCAAGTCCTAACCGATATAAGCTGGGAAGATATACTAAGCAACACAGACCCAAACTTATGCCTAGAACAGATTAACTCGGTGGCACTCGATGTATGCACAAGGCTTATTCCTCTAAGAAAAAGGAGGAGTAGATGTAAAATAGAAAGAGACAGGCGCTCCCTTTACAGGTGACGGAAAAGAATAACAGAGTGGCTAAAAGAGGTCAATATATCTGAAATGCGCAGGGAGACACTGGTCAGAGAAATAGCAAGCATCGAACTTAAGCTAAAAGAAGCCTTTAGGAGTCAGGAATCGCGGGAAGAACTAAAAGCTATAAATGAAATCGAAAGAAACCCAAAGTATTTCTTCTCCTGTGCCAAATCAAAATCGAGAACAACGCCCAGTATTGGGCCCCTACTTAAACAAGATGGGTCCTACACAGATGACAGCAAGGAAATGAGTGAGCTACTCAAGTCCCAATATGACTCAGTTTTTAGCAAGCCGCTAACCAGACTGAGAGTCGAAGATCAAAATGAATTTTTTATGAGCCACAAAATTTGATTAACACAAGCCTATCCGATGTTATCCTGACGCCAAATGACTTCGAACAGGCGATAAATGACATGCCCATGCACTCTGCCCCAGGGCCAGACTCATGGAACTCTGTGTTCATCAAGAACTGCAAGAAGCCCCTATCACGAGCCTTTTCCATCCTATGGAGAGGGAGCATGGACACGGGGGTCGTCCCTCAGTTACTAAAAACAACAGACATAGCCCCACTCCACAAAGGGGGCAGTAAAGCAACAGCAAAGAACTACAGACCAATAGCACTAACATCCCATATCATAAAAATCTTTGAAAGGGTCCTAAGAAGCAAGATCACCACCCATCTAGCAACCCATCAGTTACACAACCCAGGGCAACATGGGTTTAGAACAGGTCGCTCCTGTCTGTCTCAACTACTGGATCACTACGACAAGGTCCTAAATGCACTAGAAGACAAAAAGAATGCAGATGTAATATATACAGACTTTGCAAAAGCCTTCGACAAGTGTGACCATGGCGTAATAGCGCACAAAATGCGCGCTAAAGAATAACAGGAAAAGTCGGTCGATGGATCTATAATTTCCTCACTAACAGAACACAGAGAGTAGTCGTCAACAGAGTAAAGTCCGAGGCAGCTACGGTGAAAAGCTCTGTTCCACAAGGCACAGTACTAGCTCCCATCTTGTTCCTCATCCTCATATCCGACATAGACAAGGATGTCAGCCACAGCACCGTGTCTTCCTTTGCAGATGACACCCGAATCTGCATGACAGTGTCTTCCATTGCAGACACTGCAAGGCTCCAGGCGGACATCAACCAAATCTTTCAGTGGGCTGCAGAAAACAATATGAAGTTCAACGATGAGAAATTTCAATTACTCAGATATGGTAAACATGAGGAAATTAAATCTTCATCAGAGTACAAAACAAATTCTGGCCACAAAATAGAGCGAAACACCAACGTCAAAGACCTGGGAGTGATTATGTCGGAGGATCTCACCTTCAAGGACCATAACATTGTATCAATCGCATCTGCTAGAAAAATGACAGGATGGATAATGAGAACCTTCAAAACTAGGGAGGCCAAGCCCATGATGACACTCTTCAGGTCACTTGTTCTATCTAGGCTGGAATATTGCTGCACTCTAACAGCACCTTTCAAGGCAGGTGAAATTGCCGACCTAGAAAATGTACAGAGAACTTTCACGGCGCGCATAACGGAGATAAAACACCTCAATTACTGGGAGCGCTTGAGGTTTCTAAACCTGTATTCCCTGGAACGCAGGAGGGAGAGATACATGATTATATACACCTGGAAAATCCTAGAGGGACTAGTACCGAACTTGCACACGAAAATCACTCACTACGAAAGCAAAAGACTTGGCAGACGATGCACCATCCCCCCAATGAAAAGCAGGGGTGTCATTAGCACGTTAAGAGACCATACAATAAATGTCAGGGGCCCGAGACTGTTCAACTGCCTCCCAGCACACATAAGGGGGATTACCAACAGACCCCTGGCAGTCTTCAAGCTGGCACTGGACAAGCACCTAAAGTCAGTTCCTGATCAGCCGGGCTGTGGCTCGTACGTTGGTTTGCGTGCAGCCAGCAGCAACAGCCTGGTTGATCAGGCGCTGATCCACCAGGAGGCCTGGTCACAGACCGGGCCGCGGGGGCGTTGACCCCCGAAACTCTCTCCAGGTAAACTCCAGGTAAGCCTAAGCCTGGCCACTACAACATCAGTCAGTACTTGTAACCAAGCCTAAGTCTGGCCACTACAACATCAGTCAGTACTTGTAACCAAGCCTAAGCCTGGCCACTACAACATCAGTCAGTACTTGTAACCAAGCCTAAGCCTGGCCACTACAGCATCAGTCAGTACTTGTAACCAAACCCAAGTCTGGCCACTACAACATCAGTCAGTGTTCACGTTGCTCCATAAACATACTTATCTATGTTCATGTTATCACTGTGGGTTATAGATCTACTCAGGCTTCTAACCGCATTGGAAATATAAACACATATGCAGTATAATGTGATCCTTTATTGACTACGTTTCACCCACACAGTGGGCTTTTTCAAGTCACAAAACTGCATATGTGTTTATATTTCCATTGTGTCGGTATTTTATACCATTTATATCCTTCTAACCGCATTCCTATAACAATCATTTTCATTATTTACTTCTCTCCTAATATTATTCCTAATGCTAGACACAGATATACCAAAGTTATATTCTACATTCTCCTTCTGGGTACTCTTCTTGGCTAACATATCAAGGGGGGGGGGGTACAGTGAGACGCCCTCAGCCCCACCCCAGAAAATAATGAAGGTCTGAATTATCAGATAAAGAGAATGTCATGAAGTTGGTTATCAAGAATTATGTGCTGATTCCAATATAGCAGATAACACTGAAGGTAACACAGTACAGCAGATAACACAGAAGGTAACACAATATAGCAGATAACACAGAAGGTAGCACAATATAGCAGATAACACAGAAGGTAACACAATATAGCAGATAACACAGAAGGTAACACAATATAGCAGATAACACTGAAGGTAACACAATATAGCAGATAACACTGAAGGTAACATAATATAGCAGATAACACTGAAGGTAACACAATATAGCAGATAACACAGCTGTATTGTGCATCGTTGTGCTGTGTGCTCTTCTCCAATACAATGTAATACAATTACAATTAATTCTGAATTCTTCTAATTAATTTTCTTGGTTAGCTCAGTCGGTAGAGTGTCGGACTGTAAATGTGAGGACGGCGGTTCGATCCCAGCCTGAACCTTTGTTTATTAAGGGACGTTGTTAATTAAACTTAATTTGATTTAATATACTTTAAGCAAGTATAAATTGGTCATGAGACTTGGTCTAAATTGTTTTGTGTATAAGACATCCCGACCCCTGAGATCACAGAAAAATGAGAAATAAAATACTCCATAAGACAATTCACTTGCAAACCCTTTTGAAACCCCGTGCTTAAAAACTGAACAAAATTTTTAAAGGTAAAACCCCCCACGCTCCCATGGTTTTAAAATCCTTGGTGAATGAATGGAGCAAAATGTTGCACGATTCACTTTTTAAATTGTATTTAAGGCCCTTTTTTACATTTCACTTCCTCTGACTTCTCGACTCCAAATTTATTATTTTAGTGTTAAGCAGTACCTGCTTCCCAAAAATAAACCAAAAATGATTGAAGGTGAATGGGTATAATGTTTTTGGGGAACATGGATAAGTGAAAGGAGGGGTTGCCATCCTGGTTTTTTTAAATTGTGAATTTTTATTTTGTCAATTTAAATTATTTAACCTTGATCTTTAAAAACCCCTATCCGACTAGTGAAATTGCAAGTACCATTTCAAATTGTTTTTTATTTTAAAAGTTTATATTAAAATTTCCCTATTTAAAGATTTTTTTCATATCTTAGTGACTATATTGTGTGCCCCAATTAGTGCTTTTAAATTTTTTATGCAAGGCCCTTAACTTCTCTTGCAAACTAGTACCAACTCCCTCGTATACTTCTTTCGCTACCTTAACTTGTATATTTTTTCTGTAAATTTAAAAATCAAGTTATACCTTTGAAACAACTTTTTAAACACCTTAGTGCAATTAAAAATTTGAGAGTCTTGTGCCTTTTTTATATTTTTAATCAAACCCATTTGTACTACTGAAAACCAAAATTCTTTATATTAAACCCAATTGCAATTCTAGTGGAGACTGGTGTTTTTTAATTTGTTTTTTAAATATTATTAGATTAATCTATTTGTACTATAGTCTTTCAGCCAAACAAACTCCCAAAAGCCCATTAATTAGACCTTAGTGAAATTTAAAAGGGGAAGTCTTGTTTACTTTAAATTTTTATTTTATATTACTATTTTACCTAGTTGTATTTTATTTCTTTCCCACCAACCATAGACAATATCAACTTCATTATGTGTATAGTGACTTTACTTATATCCCCCAAAATATCTAGCTATTACTTATCCAAGCTTCCCACCACACAATATCAGTACTAGAACTAAACCCAATAATCGGGATAAATAACCAAAATTTTAAACCTAGAAGTGATTGATCCGTTGACCCGATCTAAACCTCCATAACTGACACACAATCAAAACCTATTGGAAAAGTAACGCCTTTTTACAAAAAGCACCAACCACACTTCCTAACAATGCTAAAAGTCTATCAGTTTTAACTACAACACAACCCTTAACAAACACTATGATGACCTCCGGGCACCCCTTTGAATCATAAAGCACCCTTCCCCCTGATTATTCTTACGAACCGGCTTAACAGACCAATGATATCTACCCTTCCCGGATACACGAAATTCAAAACTGCAGCCCAAACCAATTTGGGGGTGGTATTGCAATCTATTATTAAACCCAAAACTTTTGTTTTTAGCACCATTGCTTTAGTGAGAATAGGGGGGAATACATTTTTGCTAATTTTACGTAAAAAACCTTAAACACCTAAACAACGGTGCCATTTACCGGTCCCCACAAAAACATCCCAAATTTCAGTGAAAATTTAAAGTCGTATAGCAAACGACAAAAAATAAGCACCCCCCTTCTCTTTAGTGGAGACTTTTAAACATAACCTTGGCTTCTAGATGATCAGCCGAAACTAAATTCATCAAAAATATAACAACACCTTCTCATACCAAAAAAAAATAAACCAACCAGGGGACAGAGCAATGCAACCCCTAATAGACCACATATGGACCAAAAACTACCCCCCCAAATCAGGGGTAACAAGATGCACTACAGACCCCTACCCAAAATTCCTCCCGACAAACATTAATAAAACCCCACTTGAATCAACATTCATTTAGACTCCATGACGAACCTCAATAAGGATTCCAACTGACCTCGAGATTGTTGATGGCCTACAGAATTTCCAAGGCCAATGGGGATTGATGACTGGACAACATTTTTTTACAAAATTTTCTTAGCATCAACAAACATTGTCCTTTTAAAAACGAAACAGACACAAACAAAAGGTTTTGGTTTTCCCCTGGCTAACCAAACACCATTCTGAAATCCCCTTGCAAAAAACACCAATAGAAAAGCAAAATAACAGGCTTAAAACACAAATATATTTTTTAAAAACTTTCTCACTCCACCAAAAAAAAAGAAAACCAAAAAACTTACTACTCCAGTAGATTCACAGCATAGAGAAAAAAAAGACCTGGAAAACACCTTCGATTTTTAGGACCCACAAAAAGAATAAAACCCAAAAATATTGTCCTAACTAAATAAAGAAACACCACTACATCCCACTGACACAGCAACAAGATAAACGACTTCCTCTCAACCAAGGATTTAAAATTTGCCAATAAAATCCCACATACTAATCCCATGCCGGGACTACCCGTGGGAATTTCCAAATTCCTTCTATCTTGCACCAACTGAGCCCCCCGGGAAATCCCGAGATTTTAAAGTCCTTTAAAAAAAACTCAGGGAATCTGTTAATTCCCACCATTATGACAAGCAAGCGGCCCATACCTTTCGCATGCCATTTTTATTACTTTTTTAAAAAGTCACTAGAAACTAGCACCTTCCCCAAACTACCAAATGGCAAGGGTTACACCAATACACAAAGGTGGTCCCTACAGATTAAACAAATAGGCCAAAATCAAACTTTCCATTTCATCCCAAAAAATTTGGGAAAACCCTGCAAGGGGACTATATCTTATAACAGCACAAAACAAACCAACCCCTGCCAATTTTTATTTAGGAAAAATAAAACACTAAAGATAATCATAAAAATGCTGTCTCTTTACACAGCTTGGAAAATAAGGGAAAAACCATAGGAAATTTTTTTACCTAAAAAAAGCTTTTGACACATAGACCACACATCCTCTCCACAAAATTGACCCTACGTAAAGAGCCCTGTGCTTTTCTATTTTTTAAAACTTACCTTTCTAATTTGAATCAGTATGTTCCCCTTTAAAAACACAGCATCAACAACACGGGCCCCTTGAAAAGGAGTTCCCCAGGGGAAAGGGCCTTGGTCCCCCCCTCTCCTCATATACATCAATGATCTTCCAAATTTCCCAAACCCTTAAAAAACCCCCTTCTCTTTTGCTGACGACAGACTTTTGATCTCTCACCCTAATCTTTTCCCCCCTCAACCCATGTTAACGAGGAGCTATCAAAAAACGACTTGGATACAGCCAAAAAACTTCGTTAACACTGACAAAAAATACTATATTTTGTTTGGTAGCAAACGGAGATGCACAAATTAACATTAAGATCGACAACACCTAATTACCAACTAACGAGGGGAAATTCCTAGGGGCCCATACCCTTTACAAAACCTGAATTTTTAGACCCATATCCAAACCCCTAACCCAAAAAAGTATCCAAAAACTGGGATCCTCTCCCAAAAAGAAAACACGTGCTGCAAAAAGCCCTTTTCACCTTTCCACTCCTTATTTATCCAACCCCCACCTATGCTATTGTGTTGGGGATCAAATGCAGCAAAAAACCTAAAGCCAATAAAAACCCAACAAAAAGCTGCAGTAAGAATAATCACTAAATCCCATCCCTGGCAACACACCCCCCCACTCTTCATAGATCTAAACTTACTCCCTGTTCAGTACATCCACCATTACTACTGTGCAATCTACATCCACAGGACCTTAAACTCCAATATCAACCTTGACCTAAAACGCTTTCTTGATAGTTGTGACAGAACCCACAGGCATAAACACCAGACACAAACATCTCTACGACATTCCCCATGTCCGGCTAAACCTTTACAAAAATTCAATGTATGTCAAAGGCCCCAAAATCTGGAACACCCTACCTGAGAACTCTAGAATTGCAGACACATTCATCACCTTCAAAACTACCATTAGAAAACATCTTATCTCCCTGATAAACCCCATCAACTAACTACACGAATACCACCTGGTGGTTCACACTTACACTCACTCACCCATTTGACCATAAACAGAAATATTAATCTCAATCTTAAAATAATGAATCCTATGATACTCCAATACTGAAACTATGTACTGTGCCAAAACAAAAACATTCACATTGCTAAACTCACAAACTAGTATTTAGTCACTTAGCCATAATACCAACTTACCTCATAATTTGTAATATTTTAAAATAATTAAACTAAGTCTGCCCGAAGTGCCTAGCCACGCCAGGCGTTCTAGTGGTACACTCTGTAATCATTATTTAACTACATGTAAACCACACAACAACCAAATTCTGTAAATTCAACATTGTAATCTTTATAGAGAATAAACTTTGAATTGAATTGGTAAGGGAAACTAGCCCATTCGTAGTGAGGCATTGTGAGGGTGGGGAGGGGGGGGTTATTCATGTAAATGGGTGATGGGGTAGGGTACAGATGAGTTTGGTGTGTGTGTATGGTCCGGCAGAGGGAGATGTGCGTATTAAGAATAAATTTGTGAAGGATGTCCTAGTATATTTGCATGCTTTGCCGGGTGTAGCTGTAATTGGTGGTGATTGGAATTGTGTGACAAGGCGTAAGGATGTGGAACCTAGAGGGGCAGGGTATTGTTCTGGGATTTTGGGGGAATTATTAAATGGGGTGGGGTTAATGGACGTTGGGGGGGGGGTTGTAGAACATACTTTTGTTAGACGTGGATATGCGGCTAGGCTGGATCGCTTGTACATGCCCGAACAGTAATACTGAACAGAGTGCGTGTGGTGGACGCGGTTTTTTCGGATCACAGAGGAGTAATGGTGGACCTAGAATGGGAGGGATTGCCTAGAAGGGGTCAAGGTTATTGGAAGTTAAATGTGAAGCTTTTGCAGGGTGAGGAATGTCGTCAGTCTTTTGTGCAATTGTGGGAATGGTTGGTGGATGAGGCGCCGGGGGATGATGAACGGGTAAGTTTGTGGGATTCAGTGGCTAAAACTCGTAGGTTACGGCGGGCTGGCTTCCCGATAAGGATAGTGTGAAAGGATTTAGTGTGGAAGAGAATGAATATAGTACTGAGACATAAGTGCCTTTGACTGTGTGATGAGCGGGCTGTGTTGTGACGATACAAGTTCTTCAATTTAATTATTAATTATGTAATTGACAAAGGACGACAGATGTCGTAGTGTGAAGGAATATTATATATCTGAAACAAAATTATTGGTATGTGTGTAATGACATGACAATGTGGGTGCACTGTGTGAAAGCGAAATCTATATATAAACATGAGGTATTGAGTGTGGAAGAAGGCATCAGTATTTATCGAAGTGTGAAGGTCATGCACTGTTATGTATTATGTAAAAAGACTTACATCTTAGTAGTGGTTTTAATGAAATGGTTGAAAAACTTTTAGAAAAGCTTGACTCATCTTGTGTGTGGTTTTTTTTTTTTTTTTTTTTTACATATTGTTATTTCATGGGAGCTCTACAGAGCCCGTAGGGTTAGGTTACCTTTGAGTTGACATATATTGTATGGTATATAGTAAGTAAGTAAGTAAATTTATTCATTTATACACAATACAGTTACATAGAATTATCATACATAGCAGCATATGTGTAGAGAACCTAGGATAACCCAAAAAAGTCAGACAGAGTGACTTATTTCCATTGGGGTCCTTTTACCTTATTATAATATAAAGGTTATAATATTTTCTTATTATTCTATAATGAAGATAACATCTTATTATCATACTAAAAAGACTATCTACTACCCGAGGGTCATTAAGACTATCTACAATACGAGGGTCATTAAGACTATCTACTACCCGAGGGTCATTACGACTATCTACAATACGAGGGTCATTACTAGGATTAAGGTAAAATTTACACGTATTTTAGCTAAAAAATAGAAAATCATTCCCCTCCATTTCTGTTGCTTCATTCATCAGACACTTTTTGGCAGTCTTCTTGAACTGGTTCAAGCTATGACTGGCCTTGACATTTGTGGGTAGTCTGTTCCATTCCTTTATTGCTGTACAATAAAAGGTGTTTGAAGCCTGGCCACTGACTGTGGGTACTACAAAGTTGTGCTCTCTCCCCCTAGTACTATGATTGCTTTGGTTCCCAACCTTGACAAAATTGACAGCAAGATATTCTGGACACTGTTCGTGAGCAATTTGATAAACATGATTTAGCTTCAGTTGTTTTACTCTGTCTTCAACATTCAGCATATCCAACTGCTGTAATTCATCCTGGCCTACATGTTCTCTTGGTCCCAGCCCCAGGATGAATCTTACATTTTGTTCTGGTGATTTGCAGTCTTCTTCAGTTTTTTTTTAAAAAAAAAAAATTTCCCCCCAAAAAAATTTTGGGGGGGGTTTCCCAAAAAAAAATTTTTTTAAATTTTTTGGGGGGGGGCCCCCCCAATTTTTTTTTAAAAATTTTTTTTTTAAAAAAATTTTTTTAAAAAAAAAAATTTAAAAATTTTTCCCCCCCCCCCGGAAAATTTAAAACCCCGGGAAAATTTTTTTTCCCCTTTTTGGGGGGGTTTTTTTTTTGGGAAAAAAAAAACCCCCCCCCTTTTTTTTTTCAAAAACCCCTTTTTTAAAAATTTTAAAAGGAATTATAGGGCCCGGGGGGTTTTTTTTTTTTTCCTTTTTTTTTAAAAAAAGGGTTTTGGTTTTAAAAAAAAAGGGGGGCCCCCCCACCCCCTTTTTTTTTTTTTTTTTTTTTTGGGAAATTTTTTTTCCCAAAGGGGAAAAAAAATTTTTTTTTCCCCTTTTTTTTTTTTTAAAAATTTTTTAAACCCCTTAATTTTTTCCGGGGCCCCCTTTTGGGGGAAGGCCCCCGGGTTTTTTTTAAAAAGGGGGGAAAATTTTTTTTGGGGGAAAAAAAAAAAAGGGGGGGTTTTTTTTAAGGGAAAAGGGGGGAAAAAGGGGGGGAAATTTTTGGAAAAACCCCCCAAACCCTTTTTTTGGGGCCCTTTTTTTTGGGAAGGAAATTTAAAATTTTAAAATTTTTTTTTAAAAAAAAAATTTTCCCCCCCTTTCCCCCAAAAAAAAAATTTTTTTTTTTTTTTTTTAAAAAATTTTTTTTTTTTTTTTTGGGTTTGGTTTTTTTTTCCCCCTTTTTTTCCCCCAAAAAAGGGAAAAAAATTTTTTTTTCCCCAAAAAAAGGGGGGTTTTTTTTTTTGGCCCCCCAAAAATTTTTTTTTAAAAAAAAAAAAAAAGGGGGGGGGCCCCCCCCCCCCCCCGGGGGGGGGGGTTTTTTTTTTTTTAAAAAAGGGGCCCCCCCTTTTTTTAAAAGGGGAAAAACCCCCAAAGGGGTTTTCCCCTTTTTTTGGGGGGTTTTTTTTTTGGGGGGGGCAAAAAAAACCCCCCGGGGGTTTTTTAAAAAAAAACCCCCGGAAAAAAAATTAAAATTTTTTTTTTAAATTTTTATTTTTTTAAACCCCCGGGGGGGGGGAAAAAGGGTTTTTGGGTTAATATTAAAAACCCCCTTTCCTTTTTGGGCCCCGGGGAAAAATTTTTGGCTTTCCCTTTTTTTTTTTTAAGGGAAAAAATTTTTTTTTTTTTTTTATTTTTTTTGTTTTTTTTTTTAAAATTTTTTTTTTTTTTTTTGGGGGTTTTTTCCCCCTTTTGTTTTTTCCTTTTCCCTTTTTTTTTTTGGGCCCCTTTTTCCCTTTTTTTTTTTTTTTTTTTTAAAAAAAAATTTTTTTTTTGCCCCGGATTTCTTTTGGGGGGGGTTTTTTTTTAAAAAGGGTTTTTTTTTTTTTTAAAAATTTTTTTTTTTTTGGGGGGGGGGGCCCCCCCCCAACCCAATTTTTGGGGGGGCCCCCCAAAAAAACCTTTTTTTTGGGGGGTTTTTTTTTTTTTTTTTAAAAAACCCTTTTTTAAAAATTTTTTTGAATTTCCCTTTTTTTTTTATTTGGGGGGGTTTTTTTTTTTTTTTTTTTTAAAAAAGGGGGGGGGTTTTTTAAAATCCCCCTTTTTTTAAAAAAAAAAATTTTTTTTTTTTTCCCAAAAGGGGCCCCGGGAAAAATTTTTTTAAATTTTTTAAAAAAATTTTTTCCCTTTTTTGTTTTTTTTTTTGGGGGTTTTTTTTCCCCCCTTTTTTTTTTCCCTTTATTAAAAAAAAACCCTTTTTTCCCCCCCCCGGGGGGGAAAAACCCCCCCTTTTTTTTTTTTTATTTTTTTTAAAAATTTTTCCTTTGGGGGGTTTTTTTTCCCCGGGGGGGTTTTTTTTTTTTTCCCCAAAATTTTCGTCGTCAACTTGTTATCCTGTCCGTCACAATTGTGTAGTATTTACCATGTTCTTTACTGTAGTTTCTAGTTGACCTCATTTTTATTGTCCTGTGTAGGCCTACCCTATCCCTAGTGATTTTCCTGGTGCAGTAAATGATGAAATGATCACTAAGACCTGTGGTAATGCGCCTGACTAATGTTCTCAGCGCGGTTGCAAAGTATGGGGTCAATTAGGGTGGCTGAGAACTGTGTGATCCGGTTGGTTTATTAATTAGTTGGGTGGTAGCTATTTAACCCTAGAATTTGCTTTACCTTTTGCATAGCCCGTTATTTGTTGGGGAAAACAGATATTGAAGTCGCCCAGTATTATTGTTTCGCAATTGCTTTCAACTCCGGACAAGACTCTGGAAAAGTCTTCTAAGAACTGGTCCTGGGTAGGAGGGCGGTAACTAGTTCCTACTAAGATGGGTTTTGTCTTGGGAAGCAGCACTTCAAACCATAGAATCTCCAGTTTATTGTTATTTAAATCAGGTCTTGGGTTGTAAGCTAAGTCATTTCTAATGTAGGCACATACTCCACCGCCCTTTCTGTTCCTATCTAATCGTTTTATATTGTAACCTTCTATTTTGACCTCGTCGTCAGTCACCGTATCATCCAACCAAGATTCAGAGATGGTTATAACTGCCGCCCTATGATGGATGACATAGGATTAGGTTTTTGTTTGTTTTACTGGTCGTGTTGTAAAGTGTATGCTTCATATGTATATATATATACCTTCCTCTAGAAGGTGATATGTTTGGGAGTCTAGTAGATACACGTTGTACATGAATCATGTAGAATTGATTTTTGTATTATCTCAATATATTGAGTTATACTGAATGTATCATGTTGTTCAGTATGGAATAATGCAAGCATTTCATACAATATAAATGGGGCAAGCTCTTCCGCACAACCAATTACAGTTGGTGTCCCACAGGGAAGTGTCCTTGGCCCTCTTCTCTTTCTCCTATACATAAATGACCTACCAAATGCTTCGCAATTACTCAAACCCACACTATTTGCAGATGACACTACATACGTCTTCTCTCACCCAAGCCCAGTCACGCTAGCCAATACTGTAAATACCGAATTACAGAAAATATCTACCTGGATGAGGACTAACAAACTTACACTAAACATTGACAAAACCTACTTCATTCAGTTTGGTAACAGAGCTACAGATGCCCCTCTTAACTAATGATAAACGGATCACCTATCACAAAGCTAACAGAGGGAAAATTCTTGGGGAATCCCCTTGATAATACTTCAAATTTCATAACATATGCAACAAATTTCTAAGATTTCCAAAACTGTAGGCATACTTTTCGAAGATACGGTACTATGCTCCACAGTCATCTCCTGGCCTATATCACTCTTATTTACCCCTATCTCACCTATGGAATTTGTGCATGGGGATCAACAACAATTAACCATCTCAGCCCACAAAATACCCAACAAAGGGGCTGCAGTTAAAATGATGATAAATTCTCACTACAGGCAGCACACTCCACCAATATTCAAACACTCAACCTACTCACCATACAAACATCCATACTTATTATTGCACCTATTACATACATAGAACACTTAACTCTGATATTAACCCTCCCCTCAAACATCTTGCCAACCTCACAGCACACATGACCATACAAAGGGCACAGATCACTCTTTGATGTTCCTCGTGTCCATTCACGCTATGCAAAAACTCAATGCACATAAAAGGCCCTAAAATCTGGAATTCATTACTTGAAATATAAAAGAAACACTACCTGTTTATAAATTCAAGTCTTTTCTCAAAGATCACTTACCCAAACCAAATAAATACTGAATAACAAAACCCTTAAAAATTGTATATCTTAAATGTTTCTCACAATTATATCACATAAATGTTAAACCTAAAACCCATCTAACTTTATTATTTTTTAAATACACTACCTAACAGAATACTCTATTCTACTGAATGTACAGCAATGCATGCAACCATATGACCTGTCTTTGTAATACTCATTTGTGCTTTATTGTTATCTGTTTACATTAATGTTTTATCACTGATTTCATCATTGCTTAGTTAATCTTAAGTTAATTTTAAGCCAGCCCGTAATGTTATGCATATAAGTGGCTTTGGCATGCTGCTCTTACCTGTATTTTTTTGTACCTCTGTATGTATGCTCAAATTACTAAATAAATAAATAGTTAAATATAAAGATTGTTAAGTGTCAGGTGGCTTGACGAGAATAAGGGGAGGGGGGTAGTGTTTTCAGAATGTAAGGTGTACATTCCGTGGCAGGATGTACAATGTAAGGTGTACATTCCGTGGCAGGATGTACAAGTTAAGGTGTACATTCCGTGGGCAGGATGTACAATGTAAGGTGTAATTCCGTGGCAGGGTGTACAAAGTAAGGTGTACATTCCGTGGCAGGATGTACAATGTAAGGTGTACATTCCGTGGCAGGATGTACAATGTAAGGTGTACATTCCGTGGTAGGATGTACAATGTAAGGTGTACATTCCGTGGGAGGATGTACAATGTAAGGTGTACATTCCGTGGCAGGATGTACAATGTAAGGGGTACATTCCGTGGGAGGATTACAATGAAGGTGTACATTTCGTGGCAGGATGTACAATGTAAGGTGTACTTCCGTGCAGGATGTACAATGTAAGGTGTACATTCCGTGGCAGGATGTACAATGTAAGGTGTACATTCCGTGGCAGGATGTACAATGTAAGGTGTACATTCCGTGGCAGGATGTACAATGTAAGGTGTACATTCCGTGGCAGGATGTACACTCAGGAATTACATGTACCTGCCAATGGATCTTCAGGTTATATTTAGTATTCCAGACATAATGTTATTTACTCCAAGTATTGGAATGGCCAAGGTTTACTGTACACATTTGTCTTTTTCACATGTAACATATTAATTGAAAAGTACATGTACTATACCGAATTTTGCAATATATACTGTAAGACTTGTTGTAATTGAGGTGTGTATTGATTCCCTTATTTTTTTTAACCACTGTTTTCACTATGTAATTCGTCGTTTACTTTTATGTACTACGTATGTCTTTTAAATAAAATATAAAAAAAAAATTCTGTTGTTTTTTGAGTTATCTTGTTGAAGCTTGGTCACATTATTGAAGCTTGGTCACATTATTGAAGCTTGGTCACATTATTGAAGCTTGGTCACGTTATTGAAGCTTGGTCACGTTATTGAAGCTTGGTCACGTTATTGAAGCTTGGTCACATTATTGAAGCTTGGTCACGTTATTGAAGCTTGGTCACGTTATTGAAGCTTGGTCACGTTATTGAAGCTTGGTCACATTATTGAAACTTGGTCACGTTATTGAAGCTTTGGGCACGTTTTTTGAAGCTTGGTCACGTTATTGAAGCTTGGTCACATTATTGAAGCTTGGTCACATTACTGAAACTTGGTCACATTATTGAAACTTGGTCACATTACAATGGAAAGTTGCTTCTTTACGTACAAAAAAAAAAATGAAAGAAATCGAAGGAAAAATAAAGAAGTTGAGATGGTAAGATTTTGTTACGTCTGAAGCACCAGCGTTAAGCACCAGCGTTAAGCACCAGCGTTAAGCACCAGCGTTAAACACCAGCGTTAAACACCAGCGTTACACACCAGCGTTACACACCAGCGTTACACACCAGCGTTAAGCACCAGCGTTACACACCAGCGTTAAACACCAACGTTAAACACCAACGTTAAACAGCGTTAAACACCAGCGTTCAGCAGTACTGAGTGTTATTCCGATGCAAGAAAATTCATGGTCATGGAACTTCTCAGAGTAATTTTAGCTTCATCGTGTTTGTTGTAGCATTATGATCCTGTGCAAGATGTTAAACTAAGATGTTAAACTAAGCAGACTGAGGCTGTGTAAGATGTTAAACTAAGCAGACTGAGGCTGTGTAAGATGTTAAACTAAGCAGACTGAGGCTGTGTAAGATATTAAACTAAGCAGACTGAGGCTGTGTAAGATGTTAAACTAAGCAGACTGAGGCTGTGTAAGATATTAAACTAAGCAGACTGAGGCTGTGTAAGATGTTAAACTAAGCAGACTGAGGCTGTGTAAGATGTTAAACTAAGCAGACTGAGTCTGTGTAAGATGTTAAACTAAGCAGACTGAGGATGTGTAAGATGTTAAACTAAGCCGACTGAGGATGTTAAGATTGTTAAAACTAAGCCGACTGAGGATTGTGTAAGATGTTAAACTAAGCAGACTGAGGATGTGTAAGATGTTAAATAAGCAGACTGAGGATATGTAAGATGTTAAACTAAGCAGACTGAGGCTGTGTAAGATGTTAAACTAAGCAGACTGAGGATATGTAAGATGTTAAACTAAGCAGACTGAGGATGTGTAAGATGTTAAACTAAGCAGACTGAGGATATGTAAGATGTTAAACTAAGCAGACTGAGGATGTGTAAGATGTTAACTAAGCAGACTGAGGCTGTGTAAGATGTTAAACTAAGCAGACTGAGGCTGTGTAAGATATTAAACTAAGCAGACTGAGGATGTGTAAGATGTTAAACTAAGCAGACTGAGGATGTGTAAGATGTTAAACTAAGCAGACTGAGGCTGTGTAAGATGTTAAACTAAGCAGACTGAGGATGTGTAAGATGTTAAACTAAGCAGACTGAGGCTGTGTAAGATGTTAAACTAAGCAGACTGAGGCTGTGTAAGATGTTAAACTAAGCAGACTGAGGCTGTGTAAGATATTAAACTAAGCAGACTGAGGATGTGTAAGATGTTAAACTAAGCAGACTGAGGATGTGTAAGATGTTAAAACTAAGCAGACTGAGGATGTGTAGATGTTAAACTAAGCCGACTGAGGATGTGTAAGATGTTAAACTAAGCCGACTGAGGATGTGTAAGATGTTAAACTAAGCAGACTGAGGATGTGTAAGATGTTAAACTAAGCAGACTGAGGCTGTGTAAGATGTTAAACTAAGCAGACTGAGGATGTGTAAGATGTTAAACTAAGCAGACTGAGGCTGTGTAAGATGTTAAACTAAGCAGACTGAGGCTGTGTAAGATGTTAAACTAAGCAGACTGAGGCTGTGTAAGATATTAAACTAAGCAGACTGAGGATGTGTAAGATGTTAAACTAAGCAGACTGAGGATGTGTAAGATGTTAAACTAAGCAGACTGAGGATGTGTAAGATGTTAAACTAAGCCGACTGAGGATGTGTAAGATGTTAAACTAAGCCGACTGAGGATGTGTAAGATGTTAAACTAAGCAGACTGAGGATGTGTAAGATGTTAAACTAAGCAGACTGAGGCTGTGTAAGATGTTAAACTAAGCAGACTGAGGATGTGTAAGATGTTAAACTAAGCAGACTGAGGATGTGTAAGATGTTAAACTAAGCCGACTGAGGATGTGTAAGATGTTAAACTAAGCAGACTGAGGATGTGTAAGATGTTAAACTAAGCAGACTGAGGATGTGTAAGATGTTAAACTAAGCCGACTGAGGATGTGTAAGATGTTAAACTAAGCTGACTGAGCCTGTGTAAGATGTTAAACTAAGCAGACTGAGGATGTGTAAGATGTTAAACTAAGCCGACTGAGGATGTGTAAGATGTTAAACTAAGCCGACTGAGGATGTGTAAGATGATAAACTAAGCTGACTGAGCCTGTGTAAGATGTTAAACTAAGCCGACTGAGGATGTGTAAGATGTTAAACTAAGCAGACTGAGGATGTGTAAGATGTTAAACTAAGCCGACTGAGGATGTGTAAGATGTTAAACTAAGCCGACTGAGGATGTGTAAGATGTTAAACTAAGCCGACTGAGGATGTGTAAGATGTTAAACTAAGCCGACTGAGGATGTGTAAGATGTTAAACTAAGCAGACTGAGGATGTGTAAGATGTTAAACTAAGCAGACTGAGGATGTGTAAGATGTTAAACTAAGCAGACTGAGGCTGTGTAAGATGTTAAACTAAGCCGCTGAGGATGTGTAAGATGTTAAACTAAGCGACTGAGGATGTGTAAGATGTTAAACTAAGCCGACTGAGGATGTGTAAGATGTAAACTAAGCGACTGAGGATGTGTAAGATGTTAAACTAAGCCGACTGAGAATGTGTAAGATGTTAAACTAAGCCGACTGAGGATGTGTAAGATGTTAAACTAAGCAGACTGAGGCTGTGTAAGATGTTAAACTAAGCAGACTGAGGATATGTAAGATGTTAAACTAAGCAGACTGAGGATGTGTAAGATGTTAAACTAAGCAGACTGAGGATGTGTAAGATGTTAAACTAAGCAGACTGAGGATTGTAAGATGTTAAACAAGCAGACTGAGGATGTGTAAGATGTTAAACTAAGCAGACTGAGGATGGAACCTCCATCACTTTTTTCACTAAAATGACGTCTGCTATTTTAACATCTCCACTATAATATTTTAACATCTCCACTATAATATTTTAACATCTCCACTATAATATTCTTACCTTCTCTCTCCATCACTCTAATTTAAACACATTTCCATATATAGTTTTTTAACAGACTGGCCATCTATCATCCATGATAGATTACTTCCATCTATCATCCATGATAGATTACTTCCATCTATCATCCATGATAGATTACTTCCATCTATCATCCATGATAGATTACTTCCATCTATCATCCATGATAGATTACTTCATCTATCATCCATGATAGATTACTTCCATCTATCATCCATGATAGATTACTTCCAATCTATCATCCATGATAGATTACTTCCATCTATCATCATGATAGATTACTTCCATCTACATCCATGATAGAATTGCTTCCATCAATCATCCATGATAGATTACTTCCATCTATCATCCATGATAGATTACTTCCATCTAATCATCCATGATAGATTACTTCCATTCTATCATCCATGATAGATTACTTCCATCTATCATCCATGATAGATTACTTCCATCTATCATCCATGATAGATTACTTCCATCGGATGTCAAAGGCCCTAAAATCTGGAATACCCTACCTGAGAACTCTAGAACTGCAGACACATTCATCACCTTCAAAACTACCATTAGAAAACATCTTATCTCCCTGATACACCCCATCAACTAACTACACGAATACCACCTGGTGGTTCACACTTACACTCACTCACCCATTTGACCATAAACAGAAATATTAATCTCAATCTTAAAATAATGAATCCTATGATACTCCAATACTGAAACTATGTACTGTGCCAAAACAAAAGCATTCACATTGCTAAACTCACAAACTAGTATTTAGTCACTTAGCCATAATACCAACTTACCTCATAATTCGTAATATTTTAAAATAAAGAATTAAACTAAGTCTGCCCGAAATGCCTAGCCATGCTAGGCGTTCTAGTGGTACACTCTGTAATCATTATTTAACTACATGTAAACCACACAACAACCAAATTCTGTAAATTCAACATTGTAATCTTTATAGAGAATAAACTTTGAATTTGAATATTTCATCGCCCTGGACGCGTTTCCCTGTCATATTTCATCGCCCTGGACTGGTTTACCTGTCACATTTCATCGCCCTGGACGGGTTTACCTGTCACATTTCATCGCCCTGGACGGGTTTCCCTGTCATATTTCATCGTCCTGGACGGGTTTCCCTGTCATATTTCATCGCCCTGGATGGGTTTCCATGTCATATTTCATCGCCCTGCAAGGGTTCCCTGTCATATTTCATCGCCCTGGACGGGTTTCCCTGTCAAATTTCATCGCCCTGGACGGGTTTCCGTATCATATTTCATCGCCCTGGACGGGTTTCCCATTCATATTTCATCGCCCTGGAAGGGTTTCCCTGTCATATTTCATCGCCGGACGGGTTTCCCTGTCATATTTCATCGCCCTGGACGGGTTTCCTTGTCATATTTCATCGCCCTGGACGGGTTTCCCTGTCATATTTCATCGCCCTGGACGGGTTTCCCTGTCAAATTTCATCGCCCTGGACGGGTTTCCGTATCATATTTCATCGCCCTGGACGGGTTTCCATGTCATATTTCATCGCCCTGGAAGGGTTTCCCTGTCATATTTCATCGCCCTGGACGGGTTTCCCTGTCATATTTCATCGCCCTGGACGGTTTCCTTGTCATATTTCATCGCCCTGGAAGGGTTTCCCTGTCATATTTCATCGCCCTGGACGGGTTTCCCTGTCATATTTCATCGCCCTGGACGGGTTTCCCATTCATATTTCATCGCCCTGGAAGGGTCTCCGTCATATTTCATCTCCCTGGACGGGTTTCCCTGTCATATTTCATCGCCCTGGACGGGTTTCCTTGTCATATTTCATCGCCCTGGACGGGTTTCCTTGTCATATTTCATCGCCCTTGAGGTTTTCGGTCATAAAATTTTATCGCCCTGGACCGTTTCCCGTCATTATCATCGCCCTGACGGGTTTTTGGTCATATTTCAGCCCCGGAGGGTTTCTGTCATATTTTCTCGCCTGGCGGGTTTCCTAGTTAATTTCTTCGCCCTGGACGGGTTTCCCTTCTATTTTTTCGCCTTGGGGGGTTTCCTGTCATTTTTTTCGCCCCGGGGGGTTTCCCCCGTCACATTTCATCGCCTTGACGGGGCTCCCTGTTATTTCATCTCCCTGGAGGGTTTTTCCCGTATATTTCATCGCTTGGACAGGTTTCCCTGTCTATTTCATCGCCTGGACGGGTTTCCCCCCGCATATTTTATCCCTTGGGCAGGTTTCCCTTTATTTTCATCGCCCCGGACGGGTCTCCGTCATATTTCATCGCCATGGAGGGTTTCCCGTCATTTTCATCGCCCTGGAGGGTTTCCGTAATTTCATCGCCCTGGACGGGTTTCCCCGTCATATTTCACGCCTTGGGAAAGGTTTCCCCGTTATTTTATCGCCCTGGAGGGTCTCCGTCATATTTTCGCCCTGGATGGGGGTTTTCCCGTCATATTTTTCGCCCCGGACGGGTTTTCCCCGTCATATTTCATCGCCCTGGAGGGTTTCCCTGTCTTTTCATCCCCCGGGAGGGTTTTCCCCTGTCATATTTCATCGCCTTGGGGGGTTCACTGTCATTTTTCATCCCCCTGGGGGGTTCCCTGTCTTTTTTCATCGCACTGGACGGGTTTCCTGTTATTTCATCCCTTGGAGGGTTTCCTTGTCATTTTTCATCCCCCCTTTTTAAGGTCTTGGGGAAAAGGACAAGCTGCCTGTCGAGGGCTTAGTCAGATGATACCCAGATATTGGAGCTTTTGGTCATTGCCCGGGTTTTCCACTGGCTTCCCAGTGAAAACCCTTTAAAAATGTGATCAAAGTTATTGTTGTGACTGAGGTGTTAGGGGGCAGGCAAATGATCGACCTGGATTTTACCTGGAAGGATTCCAGGGGTAAAACCCCCCCGCGCCGGTCTGTGACCGGCCTCCTGGTGGATCAGAGCCAAAAACCCAGGCTGTTGCTGTGGCTGCACGCAAACCAAGTCAGCCACACCCCGGTGATCGGAACTGTTTAGGTGCTTGATGTCGTTAAAGCTGCCGGGGTCTGTTGGAAAACCCCCTTTTTGTGTGGGGGAGGCAGTTGAACGTTGGGCCCGACACTTACTGTAGGGCTTTTAAAACGTGCTAGGACCCCCCTGTTTTCATTGGGGGATGGTGATCGTCTGCCAAGTCTTTTGTTTTCGTATGAGTGATTTCGTGTGCAATTTCGGTACTGTCCCTCGGGTTTTTTCCAGGTGTATTAATCATGTATTCCCCCTCCTGCGTTCCGGGTTAAAGGGTTTGGAAACCTAAAGCGCCCCCGAAATTCGGTGTTTTATCTCCGTTATGCGCGCCGTGAAGGTTTTCTGTACATTTTCTAGGTGGGCAATTTCACCTGCCTTGAAAGGTGCTGTTGTGTGCAGCAATATTCACCAAATAGAAAAAGTGACCTAAAAAGAGGGTACATGGTCATCGTGAAAGGAAATGATCGTTGGTTGGAGATTATCGAAGGTAATTTTTCCCCTAGGCTATTGAGAAAGTATCGTCTACGATTAGATAACGTTACCCGTAGGGGGAACTTGGGTACCGGTTAATGTGATAATACTGAAAAAAAATTTTTTGGGAAAATATTAAATTCTCCCACCCCTCTTTCAAGTCTAACACTCCGCAAAGAAATAAAAAACCCTCAACAGATGATACTTATATAAAGAAAGGTAGTCAGAATTTGCCTTCCCTCACAGAGTGATTTTCAAAACACAGTCTATTAATTCGATGAGTCGTATTTGAAACTTTTTATTAACAGCTAAAATTATATATAAGGGAAATAAGTGTTTAAATGAAGTGGTAATACTGAGAGTACAGGGGGTGGGAGTGTTAAAACCCTGGCCCCCTACCCATTCCCGGAGTTTACCTGGGGGGAGTTTCGGGGGGGGCAACGCCCCCGCGGCCCCGGGCTGTGACCAGGCCTCCCGGTGGATAGCGCCTGTCAACCGGCTGTTGCTGGGGCTGACACAAACCAAGTCGACACGCCGGTGATCAGGGAAATGACTTTGGGGCTTGTCCATGTCACTTGAGACGCCGGGGGGCTGTTGGAAACCCCCTTTGTGTGTGGGGGGGCAGTTAACAGTCTCGGCCCCCGACATTATTTTATGGTCTCTAACGTCTAGTGACACCCCCGCTTTTTTGGGGGGGGGTGATCGTCTGCCAATCTTTTGCTTTCGGTGAGTGATTTTCGTGTGCAGTTTGGTACTGTCCCCCTAGGATTTTTCCCGGTGTTTAAACATTATCTTCCCTCCTGCGTTCCGGGAATACAGGGGTTTGAAACCTCAAGCGCTCCAGTAATTGAGGTGTTTTATCTCCGTTATGCGCGCCGTGAAAGTTCTCTGTACATTTTCTAGGTCGGCAATTTCACCTGCCTTGAAAGGTGCTGTTAGTGTGCAGCAATATTCCAGCCTAGATAGAACAAGTGACCTGAAGAGTGTCATCATGGGCTTGGCCTCCCTAGTTTTGAAGGTTCTCATTATCCATCCTGTCATTTTTCTAGCAGATGCGATTGATACAATGTTATGGTCCTTGAAGGTGAGATCCTCCGACATGATCACTCCCAGGTCTTTGACGTTGGTGTTTCGCTCTATTTTGTGGCCAGAATTTGTTTTGTACTCTGATGAAGATTTAATTTCCTATGTTTACCATATCTGAGTAATTGAAATTTCTCATCGTTGAACTTCATATTGTTTTCTGCAGCCCACTGAAAGATTTGGTTGACGTCCGCCTGGAGCCTTGCAGTGTCTGCAATGGAAGACACTGTCATGCAGATTCGGGTGTCATCTGCAAAGGAAGACACGTGCTGTGGCTGACATCCTTGTCTATGTCGGATATGAGGATGAGGAACAGATGGGAGCTAGTACTGTGCCTTGTGGAACAGAGCTTTTCACCGTAGCTGCCTCGGACTTTACTCTGTTGACGACTACTCTCTGTGTTCTGTTAGTGAGGAAATTAGCACACACACACAAGCATGCATATATATATATATATATATATATATATATATATATATATATATATATATATATATATATATATATATATATATATAATATATATATATACAACACAACCCAGGGCAACATGGGTTTAGAACAGGTCGCTCCTGTCTGTCTCAACTATTGGGTCATTACGACAAGGTCCTAAATGCACTAGAAGACAAAAAGAATGCAGATGTAATATATACAGACTTTGCAAAAGCCTTCGACAAGTGTGACCATGGCATAATAGCGCACAAAATGCGTGCTAAAGGAATAACAGGAAAAGTCGGTCGATGGATCTATAATTTCCTCACTAACAGAACACAGAGAGTAGTCGTCAACAGAGTAAAGTCCGAGGCAGCTACGGTGAAAAGCTCTGTTCCACAAGGCACAGTACTCGCTCCCATCTTGTTCCTCATCCTCATATCCGACATAGACAAGGATGTCAGCCACAGCACCATGTCTTCCTTTGCAGATGACACCCGAATCTGCATGACAGTGCAGACACTGCAAGGCTCCAGGCGGACATCAACCAAATCTTTCAGTGGGCTGCAGAAAACAATATGAAGTTCAACGATGAGAAATTTCAATTACTCAGATATGGTAAACACGAGGAAATTAAATCTTCATCAGAGTACAAAACAAATTCTGGCCATAAAATAGAGCGAAACACCAACGTCAAAGACCTGGGAGTGATCATGTCGGAGGATCTCACCTTCAAGGACTATAACATTGTATCAAACGCATCTGCTTGAAAAATGACAAGATGGATAATGAGAACCTTCAAAACTAGGGAGGCCAAGCCCATGATGACACTCTTCAGGTCACTTGTTCTATCTAGGCTGGATATTGCTGCACACTAACAGCACCTTTCAAGGCAGGTGAAATTGCTGACCTAGAAAATGTACAGAGAACCTTCACGGCGCGCATAACGGAGATAAAACACCTCAATTACTGGGAGCGCTTGAGGTTCCTAAACCTGTATTCCCTGGAATGCAGGCGGGAGAGAACATGATTATATACACCTGGAAAATCCTAGAGGGACTAGTACCGAACTTACACACGAAAATCACTCACTACGAAAGCAAAAGACTTGGCAGACGATGCACCATCCCCCCATGAAAAGCAGGGTGTCACTAGCACGTTAAGAGACCATACAATAAGTGTCAGGGGCCCGAGACTGTTCAACTGCCTCCCAGCACACATAAGGGGGATTACCAACAGACCCCTGGCAGTCTTCAAGCTGGCACTGGACAAGCACCTAAAGTCAGTTCCTGATCAGCCGGGCTGTGGCTCGTACGTTGGTTTGCGTGCAGCCAGCAGCAACAGCCTGGTTGATCAGGCGCTGATCCACCAGGAGGCCTGGTCACAGACAGGGCCGCGGGGGCGTTGACCCCCGGAACTCTCTCCAGGTAAACTCCAGGTGTATATATATATATATATATTGTAGGTAGTAGGTTGGTAGACAGCAACCGTCCAGGGAGGTAATACCGTCCTGCCAAGTGAATGTAAAACAAAAGCCTGTAATTGTTTTACATGATGGTAGGATTGCTGGTGTCTTTTGTGTGTGTCATAAATATGCAAGGTCACAGGTAAGTCTATAATACACACAGATCTAAATGGATTGTGAAAATGTGCAATTGCATTAAGTTTTATAACCTGCATGAACTGTATCACTGTAGGCAACAAGAGCATTTCACCCCTCCATGGAAGATGTGTTCATTTAATATCACATACCTACAAGTCCCTCCCAAGAAGCTCATTGCTAGTAATCCCTTCCTTAAATCTCTTGTTAGAGCAACTGCTCAAGAAGAAATTTCTCACCTAGCTGGTAGTAACAAGTTATCACAAGTTTATACACTGATGGATCTAAACAGTAGTCTTCTGGCAGGGCTGCATCGCTCTTGTTGCCACCTCCCTAGTTAAGAACGATAATAAATTTGTTGAGTTAGGCATAAGAATTAACAACTGGGCGTCTAACACTGCAAACTGAATTGTTTGCAATCTAATGGCGCTAAAGCTAACCTATGACACTGAGCTTGACCTATCATCATTACTGATTCTATGTCATCATTGAAGGCTCTTGGCTCATATAATGACTCCAACAACATGCTCAATGGGAAGCCAGGTATAGATACTCAAAAATAGGGACAAAGGAATTAATGTACAATTGCTATGGATCCCATCACACATTGGATTACTCCTTCATGATAAAGTTGATATGTTAGCCAAGAAGAGTATCGAGAAGGAGAATGTAGAATATAACTTTGGTATAACTGTGTCTAGCATTAGGAATAATATTAGGAGAGAAGTAAATAATGAAAATGATTGTTATAGAATGCAGTTAGAAGCCTGAGTAGATCTATAACCCACTATGATAACATGAACGTAGATAAGTATGTTTATGGAGCAACTTGCAATGTGAACAGACTGACTTATGTTGTAGTGGCCAGGCTTAGGCTTGGTTACAAGTACTTCTGGCAGTTTGGGAGACACACAGATGATGATCAAACTAAATGTAAATTATGTGATCAGGCATATGGTCACTCTCTTGAACACTATGTGCTTAATTGTCCACTTATTGAGGAATACAGAGACAGACAGTATAATAACCTATGTGACATGTCAAGATATCTTATTAATGAAAATAAGATACCAGATATACTAAGCAAATTTCCTAAATTTGCTTGTAACAGATAAGTGAACTATAGATATGTAGATATAAATCCATATGTATTCCCGTTAACCCTTTGGGGCCTAGTTCCTAGGCCTTTTGTGTATCCATATGCTCTCGAGCTACCGTCCACAGGATGGATATGGGGTGCACAATAAACTAGCCACTTCGGTGGCAAAATCTAATCTAATCCAATCTTGCTACTTCTACTTGCACTTAGGTCACACTACACATACATGTACAAGCATATATATACACACCCCTCTGGGTTTTCTTCTATTTTCTTTCTAATTCTTGTTCTTGTTTATTTCCTCTTATCTCCATGGGGAAGTGGAACAGAATTCTTCCTCTGTAAGCCATGTGTGTCGTAAGAGGCGACTAAAATGCCGGGAGCAAGGGGCTAGTAACCCCTACTAAATTTAAAAGGAGAAACTTTAGTTTTTTCTTTTGGGCCACCCCACCTCGGTGGGATACGGCTGGTATGTTGAAAGAAGAAGAAATATATATATATATATATATATATATATATATATATATATATATTTTATATATATATATATATATATATATATATACATATATATACACACAAAACGTGGTGTGTACTCACCTATTTGTGGTTGCAGGGGCCGAATCATAGCTCCTGGCCTGCCTCTCCACTGATAACTACAAGGTCCACTCTCTCCCTGCTCCATGAGCTTTATCATACTTCATCTTAAAACTATGTATGGTTCCTGCCTCCACTACGTCACTGGCTACTCTATTCCACTTCCTAACAACTATGTGTGTACTCGCCTAATTGTGGTTGCAGGGGTCGATACTCAGCTCCTGGCCCCTTTGTGTGTTTGTGTGTGTGTGTGTGTGTGTGTGTGTGTGTGTGTGTGTACTCACCTAATTGTGGTTGTGGGAGTCGATTCACAGCTCCTGGCCCCGCCTCTTCAACTGGCCACTACCCAGTCACTCTTCCTGCTCCGTGAGCTTTATCATACCTCTTCTTAAAGCTATGTATGGATCCTGCCTCCACTGCATCACTGCCCAGGCCATTATGTACCTTTGTAATCTTTTGACTACCGCCCACAGGATGGGTATGGGGTGCATAATAAAGATATTAAACTTAAACAAACTAACTATTCCACTTCCTGACAACTCTGTGACTGAAGAAATACTTCTAACATCCCTATGGTTCATCTGAGTCTTCAGCTTCCAATTGTGACCCCTTGCTGCTGCGTCCCATCTCTGGAACATCCTGTCTCTGTCCACCTTGTCTATACCGCTCCGTGTTTTATATGTCGTTATCATATCCCCCCTAACTCTCCTGTCTTCCATTGTCGTCAGGTCGATTTCCCTTAACCTTTCCTCGTAAGACATACGTACCTCTCAGCTCTGGGACTAGTCTTGTTGTGTTTGTGTCTGTGTAAAAATATCACAGTAAAAATAGGATATAAAACCTGAGAGGCTTCATGTGTTTACACACATGAGCATTCAGGTTTTATTGTTTATTTTCAATGTGGTATTTTTTACACATTTACAATCACGCGTTTTATTGCGATTTCTTCCCAGGGATTCTAGTCCACTTCTAATGCTATATTTATAAGAAAATAAGAAAGTAGGAGGACTGCAGCAGGTCTGTTAGCCCATACTAGGCAGGTCCTTCACAATCCATCCCACTAACAGAATATTTGCCCAACTCAACTTTCAATTCTGCCCAAAGAACAAGCTTTGATAATTCTATTAACTCATGTGCAAATCCCACTCAAATGCAACCCCTCTCACTCATGTATTTATCCAACCTAAATTTGAAACTACCCAAGGTCTTAGCCTCAATAACCCTACTAGGCAGACTGTTCCACTCATTAACTACCCTATTTCCAAACCAATACTTTCCTATGTCCTTTCTAAATCTAAACTTGTCTAATTTGAATCCATTATTTCGGATTCTCTCTTGGAGAGATATCCTCAAGACCTTATTAATATCCCCTTTATTAATACCCATCTTCCACTTGTATACTTCGATCATGTCTCCCCTCATTCTTCGTCTTACAAGTGAGTGCAATTTAAGGGACTTCAATTGTCATGTAGGGGTTCGATAACGTGGATTGGGTAATAACACTCATGTTGGATGTTCTAGTATATTGGGTGGGATATAGGCGGTGCACCAAGCTTTGACCTACCGCCTATCTAACGCCTTGCTGAGTGCCTCGGAGGGTAGCGGCATTCAAAACATGCTAGGTCAGCTGAACAGTGAATAATAAGTGATTCACACAGACGGTTGGTAGTGAGCCATACTACTGGTAACTGGTTACTGGCAACTGCTTACTAGGAACTGATACTACTGAGACAATCTCTTTTCATACAGAAGATTTCTAATGCAATGAATTAATTTCATCATTCGTCGCTGAATGTTTTCTAACGAATTTATGTCCATTCTGTAAAATGGAGACCAGAACTGAGCTGCATAATCTAGGTGAGGCCTTACTAATGACGTATAAAGCTGAAATATAACCACTGGACTTCAGTTGCTTACACTTCTTGATATAAATCCCAGCAATCTATTTGCCTTATTATGCACGCTTAGGCACTGCTGTCTTGGTTTAAGGTTGCTGCTTACCATAACCCTCAAATCCTTTTCGAATTCTATAAGGCTAAGTTCAACATTATTAAGCTGGTAGGTGCTAGGGTTATGAACACTTCCAAGCTTTAGAAATTTACATCTACACTGAACTGCATCTACCACTTTTCTGACCACGAACTGAGTTTGTCTAAATCCTCCTGAAGTTCCGAGACATCAACGTCTTAATCGATTATCCTACCTATCTTTGTGTCATCAGCAAATTTGCTTATGTCATTAGTAATTCTCGTCAAGGTCATTTATATATATTATAAACAACAACGGGCCTAAAACTGATCCCTGCAGAACGCCACTTGTTACAGATCCCCCTCTCAGATTTAACCCCATTTATACACACTCTCTGTTTCCTATTAGTGAGCCATGACTCGATCCATGACAGCACTTTTCCCCCAATGCTATGAGCAGCCACTTTCTTCAACAGTCTCTGATGTGGTACTCTATCAAAAGCCTTACTAAAATCTAAATAAACAATATCGAATTCTTTATCCTGATCAATGGTCTCAAAAGCTTTGCTGAAGAAGATTAATAAATTAGTCAGGCAGGAATAGCCCCTGGTGAATCCATGTTGAGTATCATAAATCAAATTGTGCCTATCGAGATGGCTTCTTATATTATCAGCTATAATTGACTAGTAATTTGCCTACAATTGAGGTTAGGCTTATTGAGTAGTAATTTGATGGTAACGACTTGTCTCCTGCTTTAAACCAGTCTCGGCTGAGTGGTTGAGGGGAGTAGACGTGTGCTGGGGATCTGGACCTACTAATTCACAGGCCTACCCATTTCTCCCGACTGATAAGTCATCATTAAAACTCCTACTGTTGGAAGACAGCTTCAGTGTTGTGAGAACTCTTATGTGCGAGCTGTGACTAAGGATATACCTGGTCAAACACTGGAAATAGTTTTCCTTTTTGCAAAGGCCCTCACAGGCCTCTGCTTCCCCTCTGCCTTTCATTTGACCTCAGCCTTTCGCCTCTATCAACATGGAGTGTAGAGGCGAATTTTGCTAGTCCACTGCTACTAGTGCCTCTCAAAATGCTCACAACTCGTCGCTTTACCAACCTGAGGAATAACGACGAGTGTGCAGTCCTACGTGAGTTGGTAACCCAGGTGTCCACACACTGAAAATTCGTCTTTCACTCCAAGACACGTGTGCTAGAAGTTCTGCAAGTTTGGAGTGAGTAACAATCTCTACGAGTATTGCAGTGTTATCGTAAGGGTTCTTTAATGGAGATATCGTAGGTTGAAGGTAGACACACTTGTAGGATGGTAACTATATTGTCAGACTGAGATGAGGGATGGAGCCCAGTGCCTTGCCTGTCTTCGCCTGGTTGGTCTGCTGCCGAGTGAGAGCGGGGCAGAGGTATGAGCCTACACATCTGCATCCCGTGATGTCACACAAAGCCACAGGCCTACAAGGGATCTCGTTCTAAACACATGGGTGAACAAAAATGCTTTCATTAAACGGGGGAAAACAGGGGTCAGCAACTATGCTGACAGTGTGTGGTAA
>NC_069424.1:47088768-47120337 GCF_026875155.1 Cherax quadricarinatus
CAACTTTAAAAACCGGAAAAAATTAAAATTTCCAGTATTATTGGGATTAAATCTTTAAAAAACCAAAAAGAATTAAAAAATTTTTTAAAATTTATGGAAGATTCAGTGACACAATATTTGACTCATCCAATGACATAATATTGTACAGCCCCATCAAATCTTGAATAGATTGATGGACTGCCCAAACATCGACTCAGGCTGAGGACTGATTACCTAATTCTCCTCCTGTTCTCCAAGTTTCTCCTTTGTATGGACTGATGAAGCCACAGTGTGGCGAAACGTTTCCTCAATAAAGATACCCAAGAGTTGCACATGTGTCTAATTTATCAACGTGTCGGTTCTGTGAACCATTCATCTACACACACAATTTGCGACGCTCATAAGCAATATGTGACACTCATACACATTACGTGAACCATACATTCATTCTTACAAAATAGCATGTACACATGACAATCATCAACATACAATAACATGACACCTATTCACAATAACACGTAAGAATATGTACATAAGAATATGTACACAGGACACAGTCCTGCATTAGTGTCACAAACGTGTTCCGCCGGTGATCCAGTTCCCAGGCTCCTGGACAGGTCACTCATGAAGCGACACATCACTGGTGATCCAGCTGCCAGTTCCTGGACAGGTCACTCATAAGCGGCACATTACTGGTGATCCAGCTCCCAGGCTCCTGGACAGGTGTTACACCCTTTTGTTCATTTTAAGTACTGTTTCTTATCACAATGGTATACTTTTACATGTTATTTTTGCTATTTCATTTAATATTATATTCAGGATAATTCCATTAGTAGCAAAAAATGATTTACTCGATTTTTAAAATATTATCGGTCGTATTACTAGTTTTTGTATTAGGTAGGTCGTTTAATTAGTGTCAACTGCTGGTGCCCCCTGGCCAAGCACCAGTGGGTGTTTTGAGCTGCTCAACCCCTGTTCCGCCCGAGACAAAGTGGGCTGGTAAAGCCTCACAGAGTTCAGTTCATACCTTCCTTTGGACCAGGAAGGGTCGAGGGAAGTATCCACCTCTAAACCACCATTCGCCTCCATAGAAAACCCCAGAATTTCGGGAGCTTACTGCTAAGACTTATCTCGGTTGGAGAAGGCGGTTGAGAAGCTCTTAGAGAAAGTGAAGCCAAGGGGGAGCAAGCCTCGTAGTGTATGAGGACTTATTGTAAGTGAACCAAAACGTAAGAGTTTTAGGCAACGCCTGTGCATGTGCCAATACTAAATTTAAATGACTCGCTCAGAGCCATTTGTAAATACTAAACCCAGTACTGTGTTGTTTTAATGAGGAATGGTAAAAGTATTCTACTCAATAGTGCAAAATAGAGAAGGTGAATTTAAGGATTATTATGATTTTTAAATAAATTAAATAGAAACTAAAAAAATTTCCTTTTCCTCTGAATTTGAGTACCTAGACGTACTAAGTTTTTGTTACGAAAAGCTCTAAACCCAGAGCCCAACTGACTATGTTCGTAACAAAGTGGGGCCTGTCCGGGGTCGCTCCTCTGATCCAAGGGGCTGGAGGAAATATCAGCCCTAGGAAGTTAAGTGCCAATCCCATGAAAGTGAGCTGCTGTTCAGGTACCCATAAAATTAACTATGGAGGCTCAAATAAAAACAGTTAATATGTGAGTTAACCTTGGAAGATTTGAAGTCTTTAAAACTTCAGAGTGCTGGCAAATTGCCGTAATGCCTAGGAGTGAAGTATAACAAATATTAAAAACCGCCGAGACCACTCGATCTATTTTGGGGCAACATGCTTTCCGGAACCAAGGGGAGGTGGATGACATTGACGATACTGAGGGGCAAGTCTAATATCTCAATTTGAACACTTGGACCGCCCGGGTTTGGAGCACAAGGACTTGATCTTGGTGGCCTTCCAACTTCCCTACCCTCTGGTGATGTGGCTGAGCCAGAATCAAAGGGAGCGCTGGTGAGAGGGGACATCTCGGGGAGAGGTGCCTGAAATGGGGGCATCTAATCGCCCAGTTTCCGACCCTGGTTCACAAGAAGCACCCAACGCAGGTGCTCGACCCAAGGAAAGACGGGAAAACTTGTATCCTCCAACTCCTCCGCTACCGATTGGGCCCATATCACAGAGCCAGTTTCGAAAGAATGGAGCGCCTTATTACTTTACAATGGCCCAAATAGAAGCCCAAAGGAGGCTGAATGCAGAAGAGTTCGAGAGGGACACCATACTCTACGAACGTCAGGGGCAAAGGGAAGAGAATTGTGAGGCCCGAGGCCCCCAAAAAATATTTTCGACATTCATAAAGCAGCATCTTTGGTGCCCAATTTTTGCGAGTCTGATCTGGACACGTACTTCGAATACGTTCGAAAATCAGGCTCGAGCTATGCGGTGGCTCCCAAAACTTCTGGGCTGTCTTGTTGCATACGACGCTGACTGGTAAAGCTCGAAATGAAACCGCGGCTTTGCCTTACGAAAAGTACATACAATATGACTCCGTCAAAAAGGTCAACTGGAGACCTATGATCTATTTCCCTTGAGCTACCAGCAAGCCTTCCGTACTCTGCAAAGGTTAACCAGGGCAAACTTGGGTGGACTTCGCCAGGCAGAAGAAGGTAGTTTTTGAGAGGTGGCAAAGAGCCCCCACAAAGAAAACCACCATAAGCAACCTAACCCCAATTAATACTACAAGAGGACTTCTATAATTCTATATCTGGAGATTTGGGGAATTCCTGATCGACCGTCCAAAAACCTGATGTGATGGAGACCGCTGCACTGGCCGATCGTTTACGAGATCTCCAGCCAGCTGATCCGTGATAGAACATTCCAGAGAAGAAGCAGTTAAAATTGGGGCCAGAAGTTCGACCATTTAAGTCAAGAACAGAACCCCCAAAAGTTTCCTTCAGAAGCAGTGACCTCTCGAACCCTGGATAAGCTGCAATGTGCCCGGTTTCAACCACGACAGAACCAGGAGGTGTAAAAAGGGTCAGGAAAAATTTTGTCCTGTTCATATTGCCAAAAGAGAGGTCATGTGAAAACCAATGTTATCAGCTGGAAAGGGATGGGAAAAATAAAGTATCGAGAAGGTGCTCCTGTGCAGATGGTGTCTTCAGTGCCCACACGCAGGGAATGTTTACAGGCGGATCTAGACCCGGCGGAACCGAAGACTGCTTCACTGAGATGACCAGAGACGAGGGCCATCTCGGGGAAAAGAAATTGAAAAGGCAATGAGCCCATATTTTCAAAAGGAAAAAGCTGGTATTGACGAGTGCCAAGTGGTGCCTGTTAAAACCTATAGGGAAAAGGGGGAGTTACTTGACATTGTTAAAAAAGGGAATCCTCTCTTTGTCTGACCGCACTTATAGAAGATAATCACTTCTGGAGGCTTATGGAGGAGCCGTTTCTAGAGTTCCCCTCCATAGGATATACCTAGACCTGAATTGCTATAAAGGATATGCGACTGTCGTATATCAGATGAAGGATTTCCTTTTAAGTCTGCTGACCTACTGATAAAAAATGACCTAAGCTGCGAAGGAATCAGAAAGAACCTCTGGTGATAGAAAATAACCCCTAGGGAGAGGTTTACGTGATTGAGGCTCATAGGAAGGGCCCTAACATTATTTCCGCTGGGAGTTGTCACTAGGTCCATGGCAACGACCAGGTTAACCCCTGAACAACAGAGGAGGAACAGACAACGCTGATCTGGGTTTGAACCTATTGTTTAGTGCGACCCACTGGCCCAATGATGCGACGTCGTGTCTGCAGGGCTAGAATCAACTTTAGATTCTTTAGGTGCTAAAAAGTTTAGACCTGAAGATCTAATCCAAGCTCAGATGGAAGACCCCTCGTTGGAGAAAGTAAGAAAGCAGTTGATAACGGAAGAAGGGGGCCGAGAAACTAGAGGACTGTGTTTATTCTAGTAGGGGTATACTTATGAAGAAATCCACCAGAAGACATTCTCTAGGGGCAACCTTTTGCCAAGGCCAAGCATGTATTAATCCTGCCTAGGATTTATCGTGAGCTTGCATTGAAGGTCCCCATAATAGTCCAATGGGAGACATCTAGGTAAGGAAAACAATGGTAAAGTTGTCAAAATACTTTTTTTGGCCTAGAATGCGGGAAAACCGTGGTGGAACATCTTCGCAGTTGCCGGGGCTGTCAGACCATCGGTAAACCTGCTCATACCCCGCCTCCACTCCTCTCTGTCCTATCACCTCAGATGGCGAGCCTTTTTCCCGTTTAAACATCGATTGCGTAGGTCCACTTCCCCGGACCAAGGCGGGGAATTTAGTACTATTCACTATAATGGATTCTGCAACCCGTTACCCCGAGGGCCATTCCATGAGGAAAATAAATGCTCGCGCAATAGTTCGCGCTTTAATAAAGTTTTTCTCACAGGTAGGGCTGCCTCGTGAAATCCAGTCTGTCAAGGATCAAACTTCACTTCAAAAATCTTCAAGGAGGCCATGTCACCTTGTGTAAGATCTATCCTCGCTCGAGCTAAAAGGCCCCAGTCCCAAGGAGCATTGGAACGGTTTCATCAAACATTGAAGGTGATGAAAGCGTTTTCCCACTGTGAACAATTCAGTAAAGACTGGGACAAAGGGGATTCCTTCCTTCTCCTGCCGAAGGGGAAAACGAGCAGGAAAGTCTAGGGTATAGCCTTTGAGTTGATATATAGTTATAACGGTACGTGGACCCCCTCGCAGTATGAAAGATGTATGGACCGGAAACTTACTCCGTCAGTTCAGGTATGCCCGGCTTGATGCAGGAACACCTCACTTTCAAAGAGGAACCTAGCCGCAGAGAACTTGAAGAAAGCCCAGGCTAAAATGAAACTACGATATGATGAACATGCGGCCTCTCGCTCTTTCAACATCGGAGATAAAGTATTGGCTCAGAAATTCATGCCCGGACATGCACTGAAACCAAGATATGAGGGACCTTTGGAAGTCATTAAAAAACTAAGTGAAGTGAATTAACTTGTTCGTACCCCAGGGAAAAAGAAATCAGACCATACATACCATGTTAACCAATTGAAGAAATATTATGGAGGGTTAGCCCCGACTGCTGCCATTCTTCTAGAGTCCCAGCAAGAAGCAGAGGAAAAACCATACCCCCGGCCGGGATTGAACCCGCGGTCATAGAGTCTCAAAACTCCAGCCCGTCGCGTTAGCCACTGGACCAGCTAGCCACAATAAGATTCATCCAACTAGGTATATTTCTACACCATAGGAAAGTTAGCACAGGCACCTCTGTGACCAAAATGAAAATTTTTACAGAAATCTCCAGCTGCGTGCCGTGACGAACCTAGCTCAAGTCCCTTCACGCCGTCATTACGATTTCTTGATCAGAAGCAGAGGTTTGGAGGACGCCCCAAGGAATAGAAGTCCGTCATAGAAACACTCAAGTTCTACGATCCCTGGACGATTTTTTAAAAGATCTGGCCTGTGACCGAGCCAAAGAAATGAAAAATGTGATTTTGAAGTACCCACATTGTTTGGCGAAATACCTAAGCGTTGCACGTTGGACACACGACGTGGATGTCAAGGAGCTGCCCCATCAAGCAGTCCCCTTATCGCTTAAGCCCTATTAAACACCAACTCTAAAGGAGGAAATCGACTTTTTGGGTGACCCCATGGACTAAATTTAACCCAGCAAAAGCCATGGCTTTACCTTGTTGTTAGTCCCAAGCGATGGAACCTATCGATGGTACGATTAAAGAAGGTGAATCCGTCTCAGTTCCTGATGTTACCTTTGCCTGGGGAGATGATTTAATCGATATTGGGTTTCCGAGCCAAGTTGTGACCGGCTGGACTTACTGCGAGAACTATCAAGTGCCCCGACGGACCGAGCTCAGGACAATCACATTTACAGTGCCTGGGGGTTGTTCAACTACTTGGGTTTCCCCATTCGGTTTGTGCAACGCAGCATCACGTTCAGCGATTATGAATGACCTTACTTATAAACCCTTTAGGGTTGAAGCTACTCGACGACCTAGTAGTCTTTATGAAGAGTGAGTTACATTTAGTCCTTTAGCTCTTTTTAAGAAATTAGATGCTTAAATTTTACTATCAATTTGTCCAAATCAAATTCGACAAGCAAAAGATTAAGTATTTGGGGTTTTAATATAGGTCAGGGACGGTGGCACCCATCAGTGCAAAAGTGAGAGCCATTGTAAGACTTTCCTATACCAAGAACAGAAAAGGGGTGCAGAGATTTTTGGGGAAAGGGTGGGTATTATAGAAGATTCTGCCCTAACTTTTCACACATAGCCGCCCCCCTTTTTGCGCTAACTAGTTCTAAAATTAAATTTTCTTGGTCTGAGGAATGTAATATGGCTTTTAATAGGTTAAAGCGATTATGAACTCTCCCCCAGTATTGAAAAGCCCTGATTTTAACTTTCCCTTCCTGTTACATATAGATGCAAGCAGTTATGCTGTTGGGGTCAGTACTACTGCAGTCCTCCCACTCTTCTGATATTCTACATCCGATATGTTTTTATTTCCTCCACCTTAAAGCCACACCAAAAGAATTATGCAACCGTAGAAAAGAAGCTCTAGCCCTGGTTATCTCTCTCGAGCATTTTGAAGTTTACTTGGGAACTCACCTCATCAGATTACAGGGATAACTCTGATCACAACCCTTTAACGTTCATTAATACCATGAAGGCTAAGAATCCAGAATACAGAGGGGGGCCCTTAGAATTCAACCTTTTCTATTAAAATCCTACATATAAAGGGCAAAATTTAAAGTAATTGCGGATGCTTTGTCCCGCCCTTAAACCAGTTGCACCAATATGCCCCTGTTCTAACTTACGCCTAATATTTCCTTTTTGCCTACAGTTATGTGAATGAGTGGTACTGTTACAGTTTAGTTATGGAGGGTGAAGCTTGGAGACCAGTTGCTGTTCCTTAAATTTTTACTTGAGACACAGCATTCGTGTCACCCAAGGCCAAGAGGAACCTAATTTTGTTGAGGCAGATGTCTGTCGCTCCAACATATCCTCCTTGAATACCTTCGAACACATGAAGATTTGTCTGGGACGAATTGGCGGTGAAATGTTTCAGTCTTGCTATATTGGTATTTCAGTTCTACTGTATCTAAAAGAAATTCAGGGTTAATTTTGCCTATTGTCAGTGCGACATTTTGGTCGTGGGAGGGGATGTTACCCCCCTTTTGTTCATTTTAAGTTTCTGTTTCTTATCACAATGGTATAAATTTTACATGTTATTTTTGCTATTTCATTTAAAATTAATTCAGGAGTAATTCCATTAGTAGCTAAAATGGGTTTACTCGACTTTATAATATTTATCTGGTCGTATTACTTAGCTTTGTATTTAGGTAGGTCGTTTAATTAGTGTCAACTGCTGGTGACCTGGCCAAGCACCAGTAGGTGTTTTGAGCTGCTCAACCCCTGTTCCGACCGAGACAAAGTGGGCTGGTAAAGCCTCACAGAGTTCAGTTCATACCTTCCTTTGGACCAGGAAGGGTCGAGGGAAGTATCCACCTCTAAACCACCATTCGCCTCCATAGAAAATCCCAGGAATTTTCGGGAGCTTACTGCTAAGACTTATCTCGGTTGGAGAAGGCGGTTGAGAAGCTCTTAGAGAAAGTGAAGCCAAGTGAGCAAGCCTCTGTAGTGTATGAGGACTTATTGTAAAGTGAACCATATCGTAAGAGTTTTTAGGCAACGCCTGTGCATGTGCCTATACTAATATTTAATGACTCGCTCAGAGCCATTTGTAAATACTAAACCCAGTACTGTGTTGTTTTAATGAGGAATGGTAAAAGTATTCTACTCATAGTGCAAAATATGAGAAGGTGAATTTAAGTGATTATTATGATTATTAATAAATTAAATAGAAACTAAGAAAATTCCTTTTCCTCTGAAGTGAGTACCTAGACGTACTAAGTTTTTGTTACGAAAAGCTCTATAACCCAGGGACCAACTGACTATGTTCGTAACAACAGGTCAATCATGAAGTGTCACATCACTGGTGATCCAGCTGCCAGGCTCCTGGACAGGTCACTCATGAAGCGTCACATCACTGGTGATCCAGCTGTCAGGCTCCTGGACAGGTCACTCATGAAGTGTCACATCACTGGACAGGTCACTCATGGAGTGTCGCATCACTGGACAGGTCCCCTCATGAGTGTCGCATCACTGGACAGGTCACCATGAAGTTTCGCATCACTGGACAGGTCACCATGAAGTTCAATCAGGACAGGTCACTCTAAGTGTCACATCACTGGACATCATACCCCTCAAAAAAAGGTTCCCTTGATTTTGGGAGGGGTCTTGATTTAGGGAATTGGATCTGTGCCCCAGTTCCCCAAATTAAAGCCTGAATGCCTTCCACATCCCCCCCCCCCCAGGCTGTAAAACCTCCGGGTTTAGCGTTTCCCCTTTTTGATAAAAATAAAAAATAAGGACAATCATAATAAAAAAATCTTTCTACTAGGTAATGTGCCATCTATTTATTTTTTAGCACCAACTCATTTGGGCTTAGTAGACAAAGTTGTAGGGGTGACTTGATGACGACAACTTACTTTTGGAGTGTGAATTTTTGCTCCCCCAGCAGTCTCAAGTTGGGGGATTGACTGCAAAGGGGGACAAAGCATCTGTGACTTCGAGGAAAACTTTCACGCTCCCAGCTAAATTTACTGTACCCCTTTAAAAAAAAGAATCAGAGGAAATTTTTCCCCAGCCAAATATGTTCATTAAAAAAAAGAGTTTACACAATAAAGATACCCAAGTGTTGCACAAAATCTCATTCTCCACTTTTTGCTTCTCTAAACCTTTTTAAAACAATAGTACATAGTTTGAAGTTGTGGAAACACGCAAATCAGTGCTGCCTTTTCTTAGTCTACGGAGATGGTTTTGACATGCATTTATAAAAATTGTTTGCGTATAAAGGGCCCACCTCCCCAATACTTGAGCTGGCCTACAAGGATCACAACAACTATGTACAATTAGGCGACTGCATGCCACACTAACCCCACTTGCATTAAAAAATTATGATGATGAAAACCCTTTCTTTTCAGGGGGGAAAGACCATTTTGGATTTTGCTGGAACCATGTTGGCAGTTTGGGGGAAGACCATTTTGGCAGTCGTGGAAACCTTTTGGCAGTCTTGCGGAAGCCAGTTGGCAGTTTGCTGGAAGACCAGTTCATTTTTGTAAACCATGTTGGCAGTCTTGCTGGAGGGGAATTCGTAAAAATTTTGTTTGTTTTTGGGATATTTCATAAGTCCTGCGGTTTTCAGGATTTTTCGACCATCTACCTCTTTGTTAATGTTTTTTCCCAAATTTAATCCGGTAGAGTTCACCATTGTTTAGTATGTTGGAAGGAAGTTTCCAGCTGAATATGATTGGTTTTTTTCACATTAAAATAAATAAAAGGGGAAAGGGCAGCCTTGCCACCAAAGGATTAAAAAAAATGAACAAAAGAAACTGGACACTTATAAACACTGGAATCTTTATTGAAAAACTTTTTCGCCACACAGTGGCTTAAACACCCAAATACAAAGTAAATTGGGTAAGGAGAAGAAGTTTGAGGAAATCCTTAACCCGGGAACGTGTGTTCAGTCCATCACCTTTGTGGGGGGGGAAGGGACGGTTGGGGACTGATTACCTTAAACTCTCCTCTCCTTCCCCAATTCTACTTTGTTTTGGATACAAACCCCTTTTTGGGGCAAAACGTTTCTCAAAAAAGATTCCAATGTGTTATATAATGTCTCAATCTTCAACTTGTCGGTTTTCAAAACATTCATCAATGGGGACCGATGGGCATAATTCGTTATGTATCTTTTTCTGCCTTAACAGATCTTACCCCAGCCATAATTTTCCTGTCAGGTATTCCAGCTTGAGCCCTTTCCCCAAATTCTTTTTTTTAATTTTTTTCTTTTCAATCTGGAGATGTCGCATAGTGTTGTGTATAAAGATCTTCCCTCATCATTCTGGGGTTAACGTCATCACTAAATTTTTCTTCCCCTTTCTAATGTTCAGTCTGAAAAACAACTGAACGTCTTGACCAAGTCTGAAACACCAGGTACGTCACGTATTCACTTTTTGGGTAGTTTTTTTTAAAAAGGTCAGGTATCAAGTGTCCCCGATAAAGCAGCCCCTGAGTGAGTGTATATGTTTTCAAAAAAACCAAAAATTTAAGTTTGGGCCCTAAAAAATTTAACTTCCCAAAAGTTCTTTTACGGTTAATCTGTTCCTCATATTCTTTTTAAATGAGGAAAAAACAAATTCTTTTGGCACAAGCCTAACTTAAGGGGCCCACCTCACCTCACCCACCTCCCTCGCCCCCCTCGCCTCACCTCCCCTACCTCCCCTCACCCACCTCACTACCCACCTCCCTCCCTACCTCCCCTCCCTCACCACTTCACCCACCTCACTACCTACCCACCCACCTACCTCACCTCACCCTCACCTACTTCACCCCACCCACAAACCCACCTCACCTACCAACCTCCCCTAACCCCCTTTCCCCCCTACCTCCCCTCACCTTACCTAAACCTACCTCCCTACCTCACCTCACCTACTTCCCCCCTCACCTCACCTCACCTCCCCCCCACCTCCCCTCATTTACCCCCCCACCTCACCACCTCCCCTTTCAAACCCCCCCCAAACCCCTATTAAACCCACCTCCCCCCCCAAACCAAAAGAAATTTTTTTAGTTAAATTAATATATTTTCGTGATTCCAAAAAATGTTTCCCCTCTGTTATTGGCAAAACGACACTTTCTAAACCGCAATCGTTTTTATTTCGGACGACATAATTAAAAAAGACGAAAGTGGAAGAATTAATATTTGCGTGTGGTATGTATGAATGAGGGGGGAAAGTATAACATGGGATGATGGGCAGTGTCATAAGAAAAAGGGTTTATGGAAGTGTCAATGGGTTTGGAAAGTGTCGTATAGACATGGATAATGAGGGTGTCATAAAATGACATAGGATAATGGGGAGTGTCATAAATGACATAGATAATGGGGATTCATGTAGACAAGGAAAAGGGGGAGTGTATAGTATGACTAGGATAATGAGGAGTGTCAAGTATGACTGGGAAAGGGGAGTTCATAGTAGACTAGGAAATGAAGTTCATAGAATGACTGGGGAAATGGGAGTGCATGTTGAAAATAGGATAATGGGAGTGTCATGTTGACATAGGAAATAGGAGTGTAAAGTATACATAGGTTGAGGGGAGTTCATAGTATGAAGGGGGTGAGGGGGGAGGGGGGTCATAGTTGACGTAGGTGAGGGGGGGATGCAAGTATGACATAGGATGATGCGCATTGTCTAGTATACTAGGAAAATGGGGAATGCTAGTATACCTGGGATGGGGATGTCAAGAATGAATTTGGATGATGGGGATGTCAAGTATGACAAGGATAGGGGAGTGTCTTAGTATGACTAGGATGAGGGGGAGTGCATAGATGAAAAGGGATGAGGGGAGGTCATAGTATGACATAGGATATCCTTTGTCTAAAAAGACATGGGATAAGAGGATTGTCATGTATGACATAGGTGAGGGGGAGTTCATAGTATGAATGGGATGAGGGGGTGCTGTATGACATAGATAAGGGGAGTTCGAGAAAGACTTTGGAAAATTGGAAAGTTCATAGTATGACAAAAAAAAAATGGGGAGTGTCATATTATGACTGGGATATGGGGATGTCATATAGGTTTTTTAAAGTGCGTATGAAATAGAAAATGGGAGGCTAGTAAAATGGATGATAGGGGGTGTCAAAATACACTTATGATGGGAGTGCAATATGCATAGTTTGAATTGGAAGTGTCAAGTATGACATGGATGAGGGGGGATTGTCATGTATGACAAGGAGAGGGAGAGTGTCATGTAGAATAGGATGATGGGGATTGTAAAAGTATGGCAAAGGATTGGGGAGTGCATATATACACAGATCATGTGATCTCCATTACTCGTCCTCATCCCAAATGGCACTCTTTCGGGTCACCATGCTCACCCCACACCTCCCCTTTCAGGTCACCAGCGTCCCCCACACCCACCTCTTCAGGCACCAGCTCACTCACATTTCGCTTTCAGGTCACATGCTCACTCCCCATCACTCTTCAGACACCATGCGTCCTCACACCCTCACTCTTCGGGTCACCTGCGTCACTCAAAACCTCACTCTTCGGGTCCCATGCGTCACTCATACCTCACTCTTCAGGCCACGTGGTCACTCACCCTCACTTCAGGTCCCCCATGCTCACTCACACCTCACTTTTCAGGTCACCAGGTCACCAAAAACCTCACTAAACAGGTCACCTTGCGTCACTCCATCTCTTCAGGTCACATGTTTCACTCACACCTCACCTTCAGGTACCATGCGTCACTCACAACTGTTCAGGTCCCCATGCGTCACTCAAAACCTCACCTTCGGTCCCCATGCTCACTACCATCATTTTCGGGTCCCCAGCTCACTAAAACCTCACTCTTCGGGGTAAACATGCACACTCACCCTCACCTCCGCCTATATAACTGTCTTTAAACCTCTGGATGTTAAAATGATCAAGTCCCAGGACCGAAACGTTTTAAAAAAATATGTTATGTTTGCTTCTGTTTTTTCTAAACCCAAATTGCGGTATGTGACTGTCAAAGTAGGTAACAGAGCAGTTGGACTAATAACACATGTATCAAGCTGTATTTGATAAACAACGCAGGCAACAGAGCGTATAACTAACAAAACAGGAACAGAGCAATGTATTTTAAAAAACACTGGGGAAAAAAAGACTTATAAATAACAACGCAGGTAACAGCATATATGACTAAAAAACGGTAACAGCCCGATATACAGCAACAAAGGTAACAGCGGGATGTTTTCAACAACACAGGGAAAGAACGTATGTGGTAACAACACAGGGAAAAGAGCATATATGACTAACAACACAGGTAAAAGAGCTAAGGCAACAACACAGCATCGAGTGTATATGCTAAAAACACGTAACAGGCATAATAACAACAACAAGATGAAAGGGGGCAAAAAAACTAAACAGAACAGGCAGTATATGAAACAAAAGCATGTAACAGAGCAAAATTTGGGGCCGTCAACACAGGGAACAGGTAGTATGTGACTAACAAACAGTATCAGAGCTGTATTTTACTAACAACGCAGGTAAAAGACAATATTTCACTAACAACACAGGGGAGAGAGCAATTTTATTAAAAACAGGGGAAAGAGCACATATGAAACCAACAAAAACTGGTAACAAAGCAGTATTAACTAAAAACCAGGGAACAGAAGTATATATTAAAAACACTTTTAACAAACCAGCAATGAAATAACAAAACAGGGGGACAAGCATTTGTGAATAACACAGGTAACCTTTCATTGTGCTATCAACACAGGGTTAAAAGAGCAGTATATGACCCAACAAAACAGGTTAAAAAGCAATGCGACTAACAACAAAGGGAAAAGAGCAGTAAGTGATAACAACACAATTTCAAGCTATATATACAACAACACTAGTAACAAAACGATATAACAACAACACAGGTAAAAAGAGTATTGACTAATAACACAGGAACAGAGAGTTAAAATAACAACATGGTAAAAAGCAGTATATGACAAACAAACAGGTAAAAAAAGCAGTAATAGACTAAGAAAATAGGGAAAAGAGCCGTAAAATGGTTAACAAACAGGGAACGGCAGTATATGCTAACAAAAACGTAATAAAACATACGTAAATAACAACCCAGAAAAGCAGTAATCAACAACCGGGGAACAGAGCAGTATTGACTATCAGCACAGGTGACAAAGAGTATATGACTAATAAGCAGGTAACAGACACAAAAGTCTAACAACAGGTAACAGAGCAATATTGACAACAACACAGGAACAGACATAATGGTAACAAAGGGTAACGGCTATTATAAAAAAACATGACAGAGCTGTTTGTGACAACAACCAGGTAACAACAGCATATGCCTAACAACACAGTAACAGAGCAATAATACTAAAACACAGGTAACAGAGTGTTTTGACAAAAAACCAGGTAACGAGGAATATATCACTAACAACCCCGGGGGAGAGCATATATGATTTCAAAATAGGTAAAAGACAGTAAATGACCAACAACACTGGTAACAAAGCAGAAAAATAACAACCAGGTAAAAGCAGTATATGATTAAAAAAGCGGAACAAACCAGTATATGACTAAAAAACACAGTAACAAAGCGTATATATTTTCAACATAGGTAAAAAAAACAGTTTGTAATATCAACACAGTAACTCTGCAGTAGTGACTATCAAAACAGGTAAAGGGGACAGTAGTTCCAAAACACAGGTAACAGAGCATGCGTAACAACACAGAACAGAGCAGCATGTACAACAACAAGGAATGGGCAGTATGGCAACAAAAACAGGAAAAAAGAGCTGTATGTACTAACAACCAGTAAAAAAACAGTAAAACTAAAAACAGGTAAAAGCAGTTATGACTAATAACACAGGGAACAGACCGTAAAAGGCTATTTTAAAACCCGGTAACAGAGAGTAATTGACAACAACAAGGTAACGGGGGCAGTGTGGATGTCAACCAGGGAACAGGTGTGACTAACAACACATTACAGAGCTGTATGTGACGCAAACAGGGAAAAAGCAGTATATGACTACAACACAGGGAACAAATAGATGTGCTAACAACCCGTGTACAGAGCTGTATGTGACAACAAAACAAGTAACAGAGCAGTTTTGCTAACAAAAAAGGAACAGGGTAGTAATTTTCTACAACACGGTAAAAGCAGTATATGGGAAAAAACACGGGGAAAAGAGCAGTATGTGACTATCAACACGGTTTAACAGGCAGTATATGACTAACAACACAGGAAAAAAGCACATTTCAACAACACAGGTAACAGGCAATATATACTAACAACCGGTAACAGAGCGTATATGACTAAAACACGGGGAACAGACAATATGTGACTAAGAAACATGTATTTGAGCTGTATGTAACTAACAACACAGGTAACGAGCAGCATATATCTAAAACAAGGGAAAAAGCAAAAAATACTAACAACCAGGGAACCGAGAAAAAATGTGAAAACAAAACGGAACAGAGAAATTTTATGACAACAACATGGGAACAGCAGTGTACAACTAACAACGAGGGAAAAGCAGATAGACTAACAAAACGGTAACAGAGCAGTATATGACTAACAACGCAGGTAAAAAGAGCAGTATATAACTAAAAAACAGGTAACAGAGGAGTTGTGACTAACAACACAGGAACGGTAACAGGTAACAGGGGAAATTCTTCCCCCCTTCCTGACACAGGGGACATTCTTCCCCCTTTCCCGACACAGGTAATATTCTTCCCTTTCCCGCCAGGTATATTCTTTTCCCCCTTCCGACACAGTAATATTCTTCCTTCTTCCTACACAGGTGATATTCTTCCCCTTTCCGCACCCGGTGATATTTTTCTCTTCCTGACACAGGTGTTTCTTCTCTCTTTCCCACACAGGGCAATTTCTTCCCTCTTCCTGACATAGGTAATATTCTTCCCTCTTCCTGACACAGGTGATATTTTTCTTTCTTCCGACCAGGTAAATATTCTTCCCCCTTCTGACACAGGGGATATTCTTCTCTCTTCCGACACGGTGATATTCTTCCCCTTCCTGACACAGGTGAATTTTCTTCCCCCCTTTTCCCGACACAGGTGATATTCTTCCCTTCCCGCCAGGTGATTTCTTCCCTCTCCGACACAGGTGTATTCTTTCCCCCTTCCGAACAGGGGCATTCTTCTCTTTTCCTAACACAGGTTAAAATTTTCTCTCTTCCTGACACAGGGGATATTTTTCCCTTTCCTGAATAGGTAAAATCTTTCCCCCTTTTCCCAACAGGTGAATTCTCCCTTTCCCCCGACACAGGTGAATTCTTTTCCCCCTTCCTGACAAGGGGACATTCTTTTCCCCCTTTTTAACCAGGGGACTTCTTTCCCCCTTCCTACACAGGGAATTTTTTTTCCCCTTCCTGACACAGGGATATTCTTCCCTCTTTTTGCACAGGTTTGATCATAGATGACTCGATCATTGGCTAAGCAAACGCTTCCCCTTTTAACAAACCATAATAAAAAAAAATAGATTTTAAAACTAATTTGTTCTGCCATTGTTTGTTATTAAGATAAGGGGCTTAAATCTGCAGTTCACCTGTACATCATCTCAATCCCCAAAAAACAAATGAAGGTCAGGTTAGTAGGTTTGTTTAAAAACGGACAAAAGTTTCCTGCTAGTTTTTGGCATCTGAAACCCAGGCCTGTCGCTGGGGTTACCGGGGCCACCCCCTTTAAAAAATTTTATTATGATAAAAAACCATTTTTGTACAGTTTTGGAAATAAAGAACAACCCCCCATGTAGTATACCCGAGATGAACATTTCGGTGTACATACCCTTTTACCAGAGTTATCAAAGTACCGGGTTTCTTTGGGGCCGCGTCCGGAGCTCATTTCTCCTGCACATTTAATTTTTTAGTTAAAGTTTCTGCTAAAGGTCGACTTTTTTACCTCAGAATAATTTCTGGGATGAGAAATAGAAAGAATAAAAAAATATTAAGAATGGACATTCTCCCTGAAAGGTTCCCCGCAGACAGACTCATTTGTAATTTTTAAAATTTAAATTAAAAAAAAAAAAAACCGTGGTATCAAGCCGCGGAAATCTGCCAAAATTTTTTTATGTATTTGAAAGGAAAAAATTAACCGTTTCTTAAAAACTTTCCACCCATAGACACATGAGCAATAAATCACTATGTACAAATTATAAAATTAGCAATAGACATTTTTAACATTTTGAAGGGAAAATTTCTTTTATGTATATACTAAAGAGCACAGCGATTACATTTCCCTTTTTCCCCTAATAGATGTTTAAAACCCACTGTTAACCCTTTGGGGTCGTTTTTATTTGACCTAATATCTCCGGGGAAGTAAATACTCTGGGGGCGGGGTTTCTTTTTAAGAAAAAAGTCTAAAAGCGATCCCCTTCATAACAAAAAATCTTACTGATAACCCCCAACAAGATTAACAGATGTTTTCTAAATCCATTTTAACGGCGAACGGAAAACAGGGTTTTTTCTTATTACATTTTTCTTTTCATTCCCAGTTAATGTAAAATGTGGATTGTGCACTTCGCCAAGCTCTCCAGTATCCCAGATTATTCACGAGTGTTTCCTTATTTGACAAGACTAGGCTAGCAAATTACACCCCTGGTAGGCTCTGTCACCTCTGCTTCAGAAAACATCCTGAAGTTTTCCCTAAAGTCACTGGACACTGATTACCCCTCAAAAAATTCCGGGGCAATTGACTAAAGTTAAAGCCCTACAGACTTGTTTTTGTTTTTCTAGAAGCCCTAACCTTTCGTCCCAAAAAAGCTCCCTCTATGTGTCCAAGCCTGGGGGTCGGGTTTTTACACCCGAAATTTGTTTTCTTGCCCTCAAACCAACCCAAAAAGATTTCGACTGCTCCATCATTTTAACCGTTTTTTTGCAACAATTAATATTTTCCGAAAATTTTAATGCAACCCCCCCCTCTTCCCATTGATCTATCCGCAAAGCTGCTACCACTCAATAGATACACTACTACATCTACTAACTCACTACTATACTGCGCGAATAAGACTACACATTTCTAACTACTTACTACTTCTTTTCATTACTAGCCTACTATTTCACTTTTACTATTTTGGTTATACTACTACTACTTTTACTTTTACTACTGCAATGCTACACTTTACCACCACAACTACCACCCTACACCACTCTGCTGCTCTACTACATTCTTCTAACTATTTTAAACTACTACGCCCTTTTAACCAACACATGGTTGGGGAAATGGCCTTACCAGCAAAATTAATTTTTAAAATTTAAAAAATAGGGGAACACTTAGGATAAAAGACGCAAATCATCTACAAGCCGCCCCTGCAGACGAGGTCTTGAAAAGCTGTCGAAGGGATCTCTCAACGGGCTGTAAAGAATTATAATTTGTAAGATTATAAATTACCCCTAGGGGGTCTTATGTCAGCATATTTCATTCACTGATGGCTGACCAACTTACTTGTTTGGAATCAAAAGTCCACACCTTACTGCCGACTATAGGTTGATTACAAACTCCTTGCGACTCAAGAACTGCACAGTCCCCCATACTACAAGAAATTCGTACCTGCCTTGCTCTTGTAGCGTGAGCTATGGTGTTCCTTCACACCTTTGACAGGTATCGGTGACTTGATAGAAGCTGAAGTGTCCTTGGATGTCCACGTCTTCCATTGTCTGGGAAACGCACACACTGGTACACTATGTTCCACAAGATTTGTCTTTATTGTTCACAATCTTATCACAAGAGAAGCTGATCACACTTCTCTTAAGTGTTTATTGTGTTTTGTGAGATACTTTGTTCACACTAACGCACAGATCGTTCTTTGTTGGTTATCCTGGCGTCAGTGTCACTCTCAGTAGAGTCAAAAGTAATCTGAAGACGCCACAGCGCCCCACGCCGTCACTCCCCTAGCACAAAAAAAAGCTGACCTAGTACTTTTGCTTCCTTGCCACTTCCTCGATGAAGCAAAGCAGAATGTTTGATTCTTGCTGTCTTAAGCATAGACAACAATGTCCACTATCTTTACTATGGTAATAAAGAGGGAGCAGGATTTTCCTTAATTGTCCTGCTAAAGTAAGAGATGTACTGTCTCTTATTAAACTACACTTTGCAACACTGCACTGCAAGGAGCAGCGGTCAACTTGACCACGTCGCATACTCGTACGGCATCTGTGATCAATTACTCACTGTAGCAGTAAACAAGATGCTTGCCCCTTCTGAGAGGGCTGGGCCCCTCAGGGCTGAAAGGGCTGAAGGGCTGAAGGGGGCTGATATCCCCTCCTGGAGAAAATTTCTCCACACTGGGGGGCGGCAGAGGTTTGCTGCAGGTGAACTATTCATCACTTAACATTAATTTAATTTTCTCACTCGCCACCACTGCTGCTTGTCTTTTCTGAACAGCTTTAGTCTGTGTGGTTTTCTGGAGAATCACTAATTTTGTTTTCAACACTGTGTAATTCTAACGGTACTAGTTTATTTATTGTCCGCTTATTCACTACACCTTTGCTTAAAACATCAACTGTCCTGATGATTCCATTTGCATCAGGATATATGGTCACAATTTTTCCAAGTGGCCATTGGGACCTCGGACCATCATTGTCAATAATCACTATGTCACCAGGTCTTAAGGACTTATGATTTTCAGGAACACCAGCTCCGTAGAAGTGTTCTCTCAATGAGGTGAGATAGTCTTCTCGCCAATATTTCTCCCAACGTTCAATCACTTTATTAAGGTGTTTGAATTTACGTCTGAGTTGTTCAGGTTCGAAAATAAGTAGGATCCTCTATGATTTCTTTATCATTCATGGGAGGACAGGTTCGAGCCTTCTGCCATGGAGTAAATGAGATGGACTTAACGCTTCTAAATTGTCTAGATCATCGGTAACATAAGTTAGAGGTCTGTTGTTGACTCTATTTTCTATTTCAGTCACAACTGTACGGAATTTTTCTAAGTCTATTCTCTGACGATGAAGAGTCTTCCTTAAACAACGTTTTACAATGCCGATCATTCTTTCATAAAATCCGCCGTGCCATGGAGATTTAGGAGGAATGTATCTCCAACGACATCTGCGTTGATTCAGCATCTGTTGTACTTCTGGTGATCAAAAGATCTTGCTTATATAAGCAGCACCAGCAACAAAGTTCGTTGCAGTATCTGAAATCATCAGTCTGGGACATGCCCTTCTGGCTGCAAACCGTCTGAATAATTTGATAAAGGTTTCAGCAGACATGTCAGTGGCTACTTCTAGATGTACTGCTCTAGTTGTAGCACAAGTGAACAAACAGATGTACACCTTGATAGGAACTTTGTCAACTGTTTTGGTTAAAATTTTTGGGTCCAGTGTAATCTGCACCTGTCACCTCAAATGGAGTGATATGACAAACTCTTTCAGAGGGATATGGAGGTGGACCTGGATACTGACATACTCGCATATCATAGTGACAAGTAATACAGTCCTTTATTTGTTTTTTCACCACTTTGTCAACCTTGAGGTATCCAGTAGGATTGTCGTATATGACAAAGTGTGTCAGCTACCCCACCATGAAAACACGTTACTGTGGGCGTTTTGCACAATCAGTTTTGTTAGCCAATGATTCTTGGGATCAATATTGGATGTATGGCTTCTTTAGGTAGTGAAGAAGTATGGATTCTTCCTCGACATCTTATAATCTTTTCTGAGTCGAGATAAAGTCCTAAAGAATTAATCATGACAGGTTTCTTTGGGGATTTATCTTGTGCTTCCAGAAATTTATATTCTGTTGAGAAAACATCTTTCTGTATTAGTTTCATCCAGTATTTAATGGGTTCAAGATATTCATAATCAGGTTTTATTCCTTTAATGAATTTATGGACAAGAGCTGTAACTCTTAAGAGTTTACCCAAAGATGAGTATTTAGATCCATCAATTACTCTTTCTGTTGTGTCTGCAGTATTTACACAACTTATTTCTGCTGTGTTCAAGCAGACTGTTTCTTCTGGCATAATGTGAGCTTTTTGCTGAGGCCAGTTATTTTCATTAGAGAGCCAGTGCGGTCCGTGGAGCCATAATTTATTATCCACAAATTTCTTGAGTGAGACACCACGTGACAACATGTCAGCTGGATTCTCTTGGGTAGAGACGTGGAGAAAGAGATAAAACTCTCTGACTCTTTTATTTCTGCTACTCTGTTCTGTACATAGACCAACTTACTCTTATCATTTCTTAACCATTGGAGAACTGCTTCATTATCACTCCATATCACGGTTTTTTCAATAGTGAGATGATCAAGTACTTTGTTGAGATAGGCAGCTAATTTTGTACCTACATAGAGTGCTGTCAGTTCCAATTGTGGTACTGTTCTGACCTTCAAGGGTGCTAAACCCCGGCCTTTGAAGTAATTAGTGTACTTCCTTCAGCATTACTCATGTAAGCTACAGCGCCATAACCTCTGGTTGACGCATCACAGAACACATGTAATGTGTAATTGTTCCCTCTTGACCTATTTGTCTGGGAAATTTAATTTGATGAAGTTGCTTAAACTCCCTGGATATTTCATCCCATGCTTGACTCATTTCTAGAGGCAAGTTCTCATCCCATCCAATTTTGAGCTTCCATGCATCTTGCATAAGCATTTTACCCTTTATGGTAATTGGTGAGACGAGTCCTAGAGGATCAAAACATTGTGATACCTCTGACAGTAAACTACGTTTAGTGAGTGTACTGCTTGATTTATTGTTTATCTTTTTGAGACTCAAAGTATCTTTCCCGTGTTTCCAATTAAGTCCCAGCATATTGTTGCAATCAGGAATTTCAGCTTCAGCGAAATCTTCTTTGATAAGTTCCCTTAATTGCATTGAATTTGTATTCCACATCCTTAGAGGCATATTTGCTTCTTTCATCTCCTTGTTAGCTTCTCTGTATAAGGATTTCAAATCCTCCTCTTTATTCACAGTACCTTGAAGATTGTCCACATAAAACTTTTCTTTAAGATTTCTTTGAAGGGACTTTCAGATTTCTTCAAATGTGTATTTAGAGTAGCTTCTAATAAGAATGGAGAGGATGTTGCACCAAATAATACTGATTTGAAACGATAAGTTTTCACAGGACTTTGAGGATCATGTGGATTTTCAGGCCACAAGAATCGAGTATAATCTCTATCTATTTCTTGTAGTCCTACTCTTAAGAAAGCTTTGGAAATATCAGCCGTGTAGGCATATGGGTTTGTGCGAAATTTCATAAGCACGTCTCCAAGCTTCTCAGTTAGTGAGGGTCCGGTCATCAGACAGTCATTAAGACTTGCTACATCTTTATTTGCACGTGCGCTGCAATTATATACAACACGTAGTGAAGTGGTTTCAGAATATTTTCTGACTCCATGGTGCGGGAGATAATGAGCTTCTGTCTTCAACTTATCTTCGACTATTTCCTCAATGAATTTATTGTCCAACTGTTCTTGTATGATATTATCATAGACAGTCAGTAGCTCTGGATTCTTCCGGAGCTCATGTATTTGTGCTTTCATCTGTCCGAAAGCCATGCGATAATTGCTAGGCAAAAATGTGGTGGATTCAATTTACTGGTAACCTAACCCAATACTGTCAATCTTTATACTTGACAGTGTCCAAATATTGGTTATAAGTCTGAGACTCTTGTGGGCTTGGTTTATTTACATCAATACCTATCGCATCTAAATCCCACAACTTATCAACTGTTCATTCATTTCTTCCAGTAATGATAATTTTTGCTGTGGCACATGATCAGTGGTTATTCTCGTAAACTAGTACATTTTCCACTGAATCAATATCAGCTTCTTTCCCACTTTGAGAGGGAATGGGACCAAAATATCATGTGGCCTCCTGCTGTTTTCAGCAAGTGAACATCATGTTTACTTACTATATTTTGCACAAAACAGTGATGATAATCACTTCCAATGATTAAATCAATTGGACTAATTGTGTCCGTCTGTATGTCAGGACAGGCTAACTTGACCTTAGCTGCTTTCAGTGCTGCAACTGTTTCTTTTAATCCCTGGATCTGCACAGACTTAGGCAAATCATCTACTACCACAGCTTCTACTGTCTTTTTCCTGTTCCTAGACCAACAGTGATTCTGGCTAGGTCATATGTCTGTTTACCATGAATTGTGGAAAAAAACAGCTATATCTAACTGTATTTTGGCATAGGGTTGTTTATTCAGTTTCTGTAACACTGTTCTTCTTATGAAGGACCTTTGTGAGCCTTGATCAAATAGTGTTAGCACATTGGTTTTGTGTAATTTATTAGAGCAGTTGCTTTAAACTTATCTCTCACATTTAATGCTGTTGCTTGTTGACTTCCTGATTCTGTGGAAGTCTGCTGCTGTTCAGCAAAAGTATTTGGGCATAATGCTGTATGATGCATACCTTGCATTAAAACACTTCTTCAGTGAGCATTTACCTCCCTTGTGTTCACCTAAACACTTGATGCACCTTTTCAGCTGATGAACACGTTGTTTACGTGCCTCCATTGATGTGTATTGACTACAATACTGTGCCCAATGTGTTCCATCACAAAGTACACATTTTGGAGTACGTTTATGTGTGACAGTCTGTTTACTGTCTGTTGTATTCACAGCTTGATAAATGCCTATATGGGATTTCCCATTATGTGGTTTAGTGGGAGTAGGTATACTCTCTATTTTATACTGAGTTGAAGGTTTGTTATCCACCGCATTTGTGGATTTTTCGTCTTGTCTCGTTGCTTGCATGCATGAAACTATTGTTTGTAAACAATTGGCATTTCCTCACAAGATAAATAGCGTTTAATTTGAACAAAATATTTAATCGTTCAATAGTTTGTGGTGACAACTATCTTGTACAATACCACTGATAACCAATCACATTGTCTTAGGTCAATTTAGCACCTAGAGATCTGAGAGACTATTGTTCTAATGTGATTCAAATGCCTGTAAGTCTGAGGAAAACAATGTTTTGGGGTGGCTTTCAAACTTGATATTAAGACTGCATGTCTAACTCTGGTCTTGTCAGCATCGAAGGAATTGTCTGCTAAGACACGTAAGGCTATTTGATAATTACCTAATCATTGTCCTCATCGCCTCCGAGCAGTGTGGACTAGCTGCGCAGAACGCCTCCTGTTTTGAGTTGTTTTGCGCAGTTACCTGTTTGAGCTGCCCTAGCGTTGGTTGGTGGAAACTTTATTTTCTCCAACATGGCGCTGAATAGCAGAAGAAAGAATCGACACTGACTGCATGAGATGATCCGTGGTGCTGTCACAGATCCACATGGATTTATTATTACCGGCGATCATTCGCGATACTATGGTATAGCAAATGAGGAGAATGTGGTGTCGCATTAAATGGAATGACAAAAATCTCTCGTTAAAATGACGTCTCACAAGTCTACGAGGCCAGTGGTCGACAATATCAGGAGACTCATCAAACCGGTTTAATACAGCGTGGTCGGGAGACTTCATGATGTTCTCGACTTCACTTGGTAAAATCAGGAAGTGCCCTTTTGAGGCGACTGATTTTGATATTTACCAAGTGACTGCCGTACTTTATGGGACGTTCATCGTAGCCACAGCAGGAGATGGGCAAACTGGACCGTATGCAGGTTGCGCTGGAAGGCGCGTATACAGTAAAAATGACTCTTCGACAACCCATTCCTTCATATATTGTGTTGAAGAGAATACGGACTCCAAGTCTATGTAACGTATGCGGGCAACAAGGGGGGCGTACGTGTCGGCTATGTGGGTCATATGACCACATCGCGCGCAGTGTGAAACGAAGTGGGTACCCGCACAAACACAACGGCAACAGCAGCAACAGCAGCCAGTGGACGAGGTAGCGATGAGCGAGAACAGTCCTCTTGCTACAACCGCCCTACAACGGTTTTTCATGGAGGTGAGGAGGTGGACAAAGAAAAGGAGCTTGAATCGCCAATTTGTAACGCTTCAAGGAGAATATCAGTCCATTGACATACATAAGGTTTTTTGAGGAGAGACAATACCCTCATATGGGTGAAGAAGTGGCGGCGTCTTTGTAAAGGCGTTGGATGCCATTGTTAGAGGAATCGTCCTAGATCAGGTGGAAGACCCAGGCTTAGTTCTGGGGAAGCCTGTGAATGATGATATGGCAGAAGATGACGGTTTGTCGGACGAGAGAACTAAAGGATTGAAGGTGCATGCAGTAGAGTGGAGGTGCATCAGACGGTGCTCAGAATGTCAAAATGCAGGTGGAGTCCGGGACACAAAGAGGAACTGCAGCATCCATCGGATTATGATGATGTGCTAACACCTGCCCAACGCCCTGGGAAAAACAGTCTTTGGGTGGAGGTACAGAAGAGAAGGGAAATGTGAACCCAAGGGATCAAGGATTGCAAAGGTGTTCCCAACAAAGGTGTGAGGGACGAGGTGTTGCAAAACGAACTGGGGTAAAGTCAATGCCGGGGACAAAAGGAAAACCCATTTGTTAATTCAAGTGTTTTTACTATAATATGTAACGGGTTGAGAGCTGAAGGAAGCTTAAATGGTTTTAATGAGTATTTGGTGCGAATTGGTGTGGATGTGGTATTCTTACAGGAAACATATTTAGGCCTGGTTATGAGTTGGATATGAGTGGTTATAATGTGTACATGGAACATGGCGACACGTTTGAAACATAGGTGGAGCTGCCATTTTGTAAAGGAAACAAGCCCGTTTATTAGTAAGGCGGAGGAAGGGGAGGGAGGGGAGGTAATTAGAGTGGATGGAAACTGGGTAAGGGTTCCCATTTAGTTTAGTATGTGTAATGGTCCGGCAGGTGGACTGAGTATTAAAAAACTAAATTTGTCGGGACGTCTGTCTATTCTTTACGTGGTTTACCGAATGTTGCAATAATAGTCGGAGATTGTGAATGGCAGAATACGTCGTAAAGATGGTGGAGCCCAGAGGTGCGGGGGTTGGTTTTTTGGGTATATTGGGGGATATATTGACCGGGTAGGGGTTTAAAGGATGTGTGTGGGGGGGGGAGGGATGGTAGAGCATACTTCATTAAACGAGGTTAGCGGCGAGGTATGACCGAAGTAACGTGCCTTTGTGCGGTTACTGTGCGGAGGTGAATGTGATAGATGTGGTTTTTTTCGGATTCATAGAGGAGTGGTAATAGATGTGGATATGAGTTGTGCCTCGGAGGGGTCCATCATTTGAAATTGAATGTAAAGTTATTAAAGGAAGAGATAGTCCTTTTGTCTTTTGGACATATGTGGTCGTTTAGTGGTAGACCGCACCATGGATGTTGCCATGGTTAATTGGGGGAACAATAGCTAAAAAACGTATTAAGGAAATTATATTAATCGAGGGAAGAGATTATAATCAGTTACAATTCGGTTTTCAAAAAATTTAGAGGGGCAGTTGCGCGACTGTTATGCACAAATTAATGCTAATTTATTTTTATCTTGTTTATTGAAATTGAAAGTTTGAAGAAAATTTCCCGAAATTTACAAAATAGAGAGGTTTGATGGGGAAAGGCTTTAAGGGCGGGATTGAGGAGGGGGTGGTGGGGGGGGGGGGGGGGGTGGGGAGTCGGCCGTCGCCGTGTGTGTTGCGAGTCAACACACACGTAAGTCGCAAGGCAATGGAGTTTAATGGGGTTGAATGTTTGTTTTTCAGAATAGGTATGCAAAGGTATAAAGTGGACAGGTTTTGACGACGACTGAGGAATGAGTGGGTATATTGATGCTTGGGTTAAGTGAAAAACGCAATGTGTGGGAATATAGTGAAATAGCAATACAGTCAAATTGGAAGGTTTGGTGCAGTGTGAGTTGACAGAGCTTGATCGATTCGTTTTGGAAGGCCGATAACGGAGTCGAGACATGGGAACTTTATCCGGGGGCGCAATTAGGTAAGGCACAGGAATTGATGGTTGCCCAGTGACTTTTAATCTCCAAAATGGGAGCGTTTTAAAAGAATTTTTGGCAAGAATATTCAATATCCTTAAGCGGATCGGGTTTTAGGGCACAGCAGTGATGGCTGGTGGTCGTTTTAGTGGCCTAAAGGTGAGCCATTAACAGTTAAAACCTAATCGTGCTATTTCGTTATTGTGTGGTGATTATAAAGATTTTTTGCAAAGAATTTTAGCTAACAGAATAAAAAAGGTCCTGGGTAAAGTGATTGATAAGGGACAATATGGGGTGCCGGGAGGTCTATGTATACGGGCATGGTTTTGAGTTAGATTTTATTGAAGAAATAGTAAATTGGGAGTGGGGGGGGGGTGTTGGCTATAGATTGGGAGGCGTCATAGATAGTGTAGAAAGGAAGCGTTATGGAAGATTATGATATGGCAGGGGTATTTGAGAGTAATTACATCATGTGCCAAATAATGTATCAAGATGCATCCTTGCGGGTGCAGGTAAATGGAGAAGGTTGGAAAACAAATTCAGATGATGCAGGTGCTACGTCAAGGGTTGTCCCTTTCATCATCACAAATTTTTTTGCCGTGTTTACAGGATCCCTTTTATAGAGGATTAGGGGTCCTTATTGGCATGCAAATGGGGTTGGATGACGAAAGGGGTGGGGGGGCTGTCATTGTTGGATATGTTGATGACACAACGATTTTAGTAAGTGGTAACAGGGATTTGCCTGGGGTAAAAAATTTTTAGTAAAGGGTTTTTTGAAAAGGCTTCTGGCTGTCAATTAAAAGGAAAAAACAAAGTTTGGATCTTGGGGGGGGTTAAGGAGGTGTGAATTTGTTGAAAGGTGGAAAAAGGGGGCCTTTTACGTTGTGGGATCGTTTATGAAAGTGATATCAAGTTGCAAAAAAAATTCAGGGGTATTGTAGATGGTGTACTAAAAGCGCTCAGTGGTTACGAGCTGCACACTTAACTTTGCATCAAAGAGTAATTACAACGAATTCCTATTGTATAGTAACTTTGGCATGTAGCAGCAATTACCCCGTACTCGTAGTGAGATACAAAGGTTAAAAAAGCCTTTTTAGATTCATTTGGGAAACTGGAAGGAATGGTTGGGTAGGCGGTTTAACACCCCCGGTTGGCCAGGGGGGGGGTCTTATAGCATTTGAAAAGGATTATGATTGTATTTGAAACGTAGTTATAAGCGGGGGGGGGGGGGCGGGGAAAAAGGCGGACTTCATAAGAAGTCAGGAATGCAACGGTGGTGGGGGGGTAGGGAGTTCATAATGGTGAGGAATTTTACGGGTATAAAAAATGAGGTCCTTCACATTTTAAAATTGGGGAAACCCCTTAGGGGGTGGAAGGTAAGGAGGGGTCAGTGGTAAAAGGGTTTTTACCCGTGTTGATTGGCGTAATATCGGGGGCGTTTTGAAAAAATTACTTTTTAAAACCTAAAGTCAAAAGTAATGTATAGTTTTTTTACATGGGATTTACCTCGGAATGGTTTTATTCCTAAGAGAATAAGGGAGGATGGGAATGCAAGGCTTGGGGTGGTGGGGACTTTTTTCCCCATTGTGTATTTTTGCGAATGTATTGAACTAATAAGGGTTTGGTTGGGTGGTAATAAGGTTAGTGGGGGGGGGGGTTTGAGGTGTTGGGGTTTTAAGCTTGACATGTGGGGTGATAGATGGTAGAGAATGGGGTTAGGGTATAAATTACAGTTTTAAATTTATATGTCTTGGGCTATGGAGGAAGGAACTTTTGGTGAAAGAATTAATGCATTAACGGCAACTTTTTATGGGACAAAGTGTAGAAAAAAGGATGTAGGGGGGAATGGGAGGGGGGATTTAAGTGGGGGTTTATAGGAATTTATTTGGGGTTTTTACAGGATTTAAAAAGCGGAAAGGGGGGATAAAATTGGGGGGTTTTTCCGAATGGGCGGTGCAGAGGGAGTTTGATGAATGTTATTGAGGTATGTTGGGTGAAATTTTAAAAATTTTTTGTTCGAGTTTTAAAGTAAAATTCAGTTAATTTGGAATTTCGACTTATAACTATGTTGTGTATGTGTGTATTATAGCATGTGTTTATGGGGGTTGTTTTGTTATATTTGTTTATATTTATGTAGTATATGTGTATGTATATATATTTATATTTTTATTATTTTATTATATTTATATATATATATATATTTATTTTATATATTTATATATATAAAATATATAGGTATTTTTTTATGTATGTTTACTTTTTGTATTACCTTTAATGGTTTTTTTTTATAAACTTTTTAAATGATTTCAAAACATATTTTTATGCGATTAGATTTTGATAAAATTGTAAATGTCAAAATGGCTTTTTATGTTTCGTTTATTTTACAATGTATTTTTAAGCACAATTGTTTTGGGGTGCCAATAGAAGCATAGTTTTGTTTTATTTTTGGTATTGTTTTTCTTTTAATTTTGTAGTGGGGGAAAACTATGTATGTAGTTTAAAAGGTTTTTCGAACCTTTAAATTGTAAAATTTGGGTGAGTTATTTTGGTTGAGTTGACGTAATATTTTAACTGACGTGGAAGTAATTTGGGGTTCAATTAGAAAATTCTTTAATATTATTTTTATGTATTACATGAATGGTAAATTGGTCTGATTTTAAAGGTGAAGAGTGGGGTTTTCCCTTTTTTATTGTTCTTTTTTTTTTTTTATGGGAATACAAAGGGTTTTTATGTAACCAACAAATTTGGGTTTGGGTATGTGGTAAAAATTTTTGTGTTTATTGACATTTATAATACAGATGAAATACTGGGTTAGGTTTTGGGTAAATTTTGATAATTGTGGAAGTTCTTTGATTCAAACTGCTCTTTATTATACAAATTGGGTAGAATGTTTGGGAGGCATTATTGAAAAATGTTGAGCTGAATCTAGTAGTCGATGTGTAATGTAAAAGTGCCCAAACCCGGGCAGCACTGCGGGACCGTGCAGTTTCCAAGGACCCGTATGGGCGGTGTTGGTTTCGTTGGATGTGTTCTTGACTATGGGTTAATTATCATATTTTTTTCGTGTCCAGAGCAGAAGGAATTTAGTTGTAACGAATAAGGGAAAATATACTTGTATTTTATTATTTTAGTGTAAATTAAGAGCAAGGATGATTTTTGAGGAAGAGTTAATATAGGTTTGATGTTTTTTTGCGAAAGTTAACTTGATCACTTTAAAACTAGTTTGGTACAATTTTAATTTCCCGTAATGATTTATATGTAGGTATTAATAGTTAAATATTTGTTATATTGTATAATGTTATTCGTTAATCTTTACATAAATCTAATTTTGTAATGTTTTTCCCGGTATGTTAAAATATTGTCATTTTTGGGTTTTCCTTTTGACTTTTGTCTATTGTTGTTTCAAATAATTCTGTAAAAGAACATTTAACCTTTAACCACCGGAAATGACTTAATCAGTTCATAGGGTTCTCCCTTCACAAGACATTTAAGGTAATTGAACTTAGCAATCTCATCTATGTCAGTTCGTGAATTTACTATGGATTGAAAACCACTAATGAATTCTTCATAATTATGACCTTGGAAAATAGGTAATGACAATGTAGGTAAGCTTGGTAATGGGACACTTGTTGTTGTTACAGGTGTAACAGGTGTTTGACCACTATTTACAGTAGGTCTCTGTGACAGAGTTTTGCGGCAGATAGCCTGTACTCCTGTCCCCCTTAATTGTTGATTACAAAAAGTATCCAAAACATTTTTAATTTCATCCTCAGATGGATCTGATTCAAGAAATTTATTTTCATAATGTGTATAGTCTGAATTAATTATTTCCAGACGTTGTGTAAATAATTCAAATTTGACCTCAAGATCATCAAAATCTATGTTTGTATCTTGAGTTAATCCTATACAGACTGAAATTAGATTTTCTAATTGTGTAATCTTAGTCTGTAAAGACTGAAACTGAGTTTTCAAACAAGCCATTTTAAGGGTTTATACTGAAAATTCTAGCACCACACTTAGAGTGTTTAAAAACACTGTACTGCTATAAACAGCTGAGTTTTTGTTATGCTTAAGTCAGCAATAATCGAGTCAGACACTACTGACCTACTAAGCTTAACCTCAGGGTCAATGACCATGAAGGGTACACAGTACATGTGGCTGGTGTTTATGGCTTGAGTTTGCTGTGTCAGCCTGACCACGATGATTAATCGTAAATAACGATGTTATACACTTCATTCACTATACACTATAAATGTCACTGTATAACTGTAAATCACACGTGAATATTACTTACACATATATAAATGTCACTGTTAATATATATTTGAAAGCTTACACTTTATATATAAGTTCCTTTAATATAACAGGTATATCTATAAGAACAAACTTTAACACAATCTTGTCTCTTAATTTCTGTCTATAAACATTATAAACACTATGTGTATATACACTCAGACAAACCGAACATCACTTGGGTTGTTTTGTCTTAATCAGCACTTCTTCGAGTTTGGAGCAGTGGATGCCGGGTGCCATCCCCCGTTTTCTTGTTGGGTGAGTCACCCAGCTCCCGTTTTCTTTGGGTGAACGCTGGGTGAGCGCCCGTTTTCCTTTGGCTGCCCATTCTCTGTGATTGAGTCTGGAGGGACTCATTTATACTGATTTAAATTGTAAAACACTAGTTTTACAGCTTTTTTCGAAGGACCTTGGCTCGTAGGTTATTTGTACACTGTAGTACAACATATTTGGACCACAGTGTGGCCTTTATCCGGTTCGAGCACGACCAATATGTTGAGAAATGGCATTACCAGCTAAGCTTAATTTTAAATTTAATATAGGGAACACTTAGCTGATAAAAGACAGCAAATCGTCTACACAGCCGCCCCTGCAGACGAGGTCTTGAAAAGCTGTCGAAGTCATCTCTCAACGGGCTGTCAAGATTTATAATTTGTAAGATTATAAATTACCCCTAGGGGGTGTTATGTCAGCATATTTCATTCACTGATGGCTGACCAACTTACTTGTTTGGACTCAAAAGTCCACACCTTACTGCGACTATAGGTTGATTACAAACTTCTTGCAACTCAGAAACTGCGCAGTCCCCCCTTCAAAAAATT
>NC_069424.1:47120837-47239380 GCF_026875155.1 Cherax quadricarinatus
CCCCCCCCCCCCCCCCCCCCCCCCCGGGGGGGGGGGGGGGGGGGGGGGGGGCCCCCCCCCCCCCCCCCCCCCCCCCCCCCCCCCCCCCCCCCCCCCCCCTTGGCCGGGGGCGGTATACTCTTGGTATCCCTGTTGTCCCTCAGTCTTGCTTTCTCTTGCAAATCCTGGGTTCGAACTAAATTTTCCCTTTGAAATTTACTCTGACAGGCCTTTACCCTTTCCACTCGAAAACCCCCCAAAATTCTCTAAAATTTTGCCCACTTGGGTATTCGCCTCCCCTTTGTTTTCATTGCCTTCAATCATTTTTTTCTCCTCTGTTTTATTTTTTCAAAGTTCCCCCCTTGGGAGTGTTGTGGGGTTTTGGTGTGTGTGTGTGTGTGTGTGGTGTGTGGTGTGTGTGTGTGTACTCCCCATTTTACTACCTAGTTGGGGTTTTGGGGGGGGTCGAGTCCGAGCTCCTGGCCCCGCCTCTCACGTCGCTCTGGGTCACTTCCCTGAGCCGTGAGTTTTATCAACCTCTGTTTAAAAAGCTATGTAGGACCTGCCTCCACTACAGCTTCCAAACTATTCCACTTACTGATACTCTGTGGCTGAAGAAATATTCCAAACATCCTGTGATTATCTGTGTCTTAGCTTCAACTGTGCCCCCCTTTTTACTGTGCCCCAATCTCGGGAACATCCTGTCTTTGTCCATTTTGTCAACCCTTTCACTTTTTTGTATGTCGTTATCATGCCCCCCCATTTCCCCTGTCCCAGGTCTTCAGTTTATTTCCCTTAACCTCCCCTCGAGGACTCCCCTTTTACTCGGGACTAGTCTTGTTGCAAACCTTTGCACTTTCTCTAGTTTTTTAACGTGCTGGTAGGTATGGGTTCCCAAAAAACTGGTGCCGCATACTCCAATTGGGCCTAACATACACGGTGTAAAGGGTCCTGAAGATTCCTTTTTAAAGATGTCGGAATGCTGTTCTGGGGTTTGTGGCCCCATTTGCTGCAGAGTTATTTGGTTGAGTCGCTTCAGGAGATGTCCCGGGTGTTATATCCCCCCCAAATCTTTTTCCTTGAGTGAGGTTTGTAGTCTCTGCCCCCCTAGACGTACTCCGTCTGCGGTTTTCTTTCCCCCTTCCCCCAATCTTCATGCTTTCACTTGGTGGGATTGAACCCAGGAGCCAATTGCTGGCCCGGGGTTGCAGCCGCCCAGATCCCTTTGTAGTTTGCGGTTTCGATCGAGTGAATTTTTCATCAACTTACGCATCTGCAAAAAGGGACCTCAGAGTTTTTCCTTTTCCCGTCATGCGTTCCAAATACCTGCGGGACCCCGCGGTCACAGGTGCCCACTTGCACCTCGCAGTACCATGACTCGCTGCTGTTTCCTGACAAGTTTTCCCTGATCCATTGAAGTGTTTCCCCTGTTTCCCTGTTTGGTCCCCAGTTTTTTGCCCAATTCTTTGTGGAACTGTGTCAAACGCCTTCTTGCGTCCAAGAAAATGCAATCCCCCCCCCTCTCTCTTGTCTTACTGCTTCACCCATTTTCATAGAACCCAGTGGTTTTTGTGACCAGGATTTCCCGTCCCCGAAACCTGTTGGTGCTGTTGATGAGTATTCCTTTCTAGGGTTTTTTTCCACTTTCCCTGATAATCTTTTTCCTGATTTTGCATACATACAGTCTGAATGGTCTGTGTTTAATCTTCATGTTGTCTCCTTTTTTTAAAAATTGGGGACTCTTTTCTGTCTTCCATGCCTCAGGGAATCTCCCTTTTTCGATAGATGTGTGTGGTGTGTGTGTGTGGTTTTGTGTGTTGTGTGGTGTGTGTGTGTGTGTGGGTTTTGGGGTGTGGTGTGTGTGTGTGTTGTCTCTCCTAGTTATGGCTGAGGGGTCGATTCACAATTTTTGGCCTGCCCTTCCTGGTCGCTATAGGTCCCTCTACCTTCTCCATAGTTTATCAAAACCTTTTCTGAAACTATGTTTAAAAATCTTTCCTCCACTACACACCTCCAAATGCCAGTTCCTGCAATTCTATGATGAAAAAAATATTTCCTAAAAACCCCGTGACTCTTCCCCAGTTTTCCGCTTCCCCGCTTTGACCCCTTTTTGCTGTGTCTCTCTCTGGGAAAAAAAAAAAAAAATTGTCCCTATCCACCTTATCAATTCCTCCATATTTTATATGTGGTTATTATGTCTTCCCCCCATCTCTCCTGTCGTCCCTTGTCGTTAGGTTGATTTCCCTTAATCTTCCTCGTGGAATACCCCCTTTAACCCGGGGTTCTGTTTTAAACCTTTTCCTGTCTTAAATTTCTTGACGTCTTGACGGGTGTGAGTTCCCAAAATTTGGGGTTGCATACTCCAAGTAAGTTGACATCACGGTGTACTGTCTGGAATTACTCCTTTAGGGTCGAAACATATCGAGGTTTTCCCGGCCCCTATGCTGCAGAGTTATTTTGATTAATTTATATTTTTATATATATATATTATATATATAAAATATATATATTTAAATATATATATAAAATATATATATATATATATTAAAATAATATATATTATATATATTATATATTATATTTCTTTCTTTTTAACACACGGCCCACCCACCCAAAGGGAGGGGGGGCCCAAAAGGAAAAACAAAATTTTTCCCTTTTCATTTAGTAAATAACGGAGAAGGGTTTCTAGCCCCTTGCTTCCCACATTTTAGTCGCTCTTCAACACACATGGGTTATGGAGGAAGAATTCTGTTCCCCTTCCCCCTGGAGAAAGAGGAAAAAAACAAAAACAAAAATGAAAGAAAATAGAAGAAAACCCGAGGGGTGTGTATATAATGGTTACATGTATGTGTTTAACCTAAGGTAAGTAGAAGTAGGGAAACGGGGTGAAAACCCCTTTCTGTTTTAAAAGAAAAAAAGACACCGCACTCCACCCTATACAAAAAAAATTGCAGGCTTTCGATTTACACTCCTTTGGGGGACGGTAGTACCTCCCTGGGCGATTGCTCTCTACCACCTACTATCTTGTGTGTGTGTGTGTGTGTACTCACCTTTTTGTACTCACCGATTTGTGGTTGCAGGAGTGGATTGATAGCTCCTGGTCTCGCCTCTTCACTGATTCCTACTGGGTCCTCTCTCTCCATGCTCCATGAGCTTTATCAAACCTCATCTTAAAACTATGTATGGTTCCCGCCTCCACTACGTTACTTTCTAGGCTATTCCACTGCCTGACAACTCTGTGACTGAAGAAATACTTCCTAACATCCTTTTGACTCATCTGATTTTTCAACTTCCAGTTGTGACCCCTTGTTTCTGTGTCCCATTTCTGGAACATCCTGTCTTTGTCCACCCTGTCTATTCTGTGCAGTATTTTACATGTCAATATCATGTCTTCCCTGACCCTCTTGTCCTCCAGCATCGTCAGGCCAATTTCCCTCAACCTTTCTTCGTAAGACAATCCCCTTAGCTCTGGGACTAGTCTTGTTGCAAACCTTTGCACTTTCTCTAATTTCTTGACGTACTTGACCAGGTATGGATTCCAAACTGTTGCTGCATACTCCCGTATGGGCCTTATGTATATGGTGTACAGAGTCTTGAACGATTCCTTACTGAGGTATCGGAACGCTATCCTCAGGTTTGCCAGACGCCTGTACGCTGCAGCATATGGGCGCCTCAGGAGATGTTCTCGGTATTGTACTCATCCCGAGAACTTTTCCCTTGAGTGAGGTTTGCAGTCTTTGGCCACCTAGACTATACTGTGTCTGCGGTCTTCTTTGCCTTCCCTTTGACCTTCAAAACTAGGGATGCCAATCCCATAATGACACACTTCAGGTCGCTTGTTCTATCTAGGCTGGAATATTGCTGCACACTAACAGCACCTTTCATGGCAGGTGAAATTGCTGACCTAGAAAATGTACAGAGAACTTTCACAGCGTGCATAACGGAGATAAAATACCTCAATTACTGGGAGCGCTTAAAGTTCCTGAACCTGTATTCCCTGGAACGCAGGCGGGAGAGATACATGATTATATATACCTGGAAAATCCTAGACGGACTAGTACCGAACTTGCACAAGAAAATCACTCACAACGAAAGCAAAAGACTTGGCAGACGATGCACCATCCCCCTAATGAAAAGCAGGGGTGTCACTAGCACGTTAAGAGACAATACAATAAGTGTCAGGGGCCCGAGACTGTTCAACTGCCTCCCAGCATACATAAGGGGGATTACCAATAGACCCCTGGCAGTCTTCAAGCTGGCACTGGACAAGCATCTAAAGTCGGTACCTGACTAGCCGGGCTGTGGCTCGTACTTTGGATTGCATGCAGCCAGCAGTAACAGCCTGGTTGATCAGGCTCTGATCCACCAGGAGGCCTGGTCACAGACCGGGCAGCGGGGGCGTTGACCCCCGGAACTCTCTCCAGGTAAACTCTAGGTAATCTTCATGACTTTCCATTTGGCAGGGTTAAATTCAAGGAGCCAGTTGCTGGACCAGGCTTGTAGCCTGTCCAGGTCTCTTTGTAGTCCTGCCTGATCGTCGACTGATTTGATTCTCCTCATTAACTTCACATCATCTGCAAACAGGGACACTTCTGAGTCTATCCCTTCAGTTATGTCATTCACATATACCAAAAACAGCACAGGTCCTAGAACTGACCCCTGTGGAACCCCGCTTGTCACAGGCGCCCACTCTGACACCTCGTCACGTACCATGACTCGTTGTTGCCTCCCTGTCAGGTATTCTCTGATCCATTGTAGATATTCTCTGATCCATTGCAAAACCTAGAGGATCAGTGCCTGATCCTCTAGCTTTTGCAGTAACCTCTTATGAGGTACTGTGTCGATGGGCTTCTAGCAGTCCAAGAAAATGCAGTCTATCCACTCATCTCTCTCTTGTCTTACTTCTGTCACCTTGCCATAAAACTCCCGTAGGTTTGTGACACGGGATTTTCTTCCCTGAAACTGTGCTGGTTGTCGATTATACACTTGTTTCTTTCCAGATACTCCACTACTCTCCTCCTGATGATCTTCTCCATGACTCTGCACACTATAAACCATAGTTACACAGGTCTGTAGTTTAATGCCTCGTGTCTGTCTCCTTTTTTTAAGAATTGGGACTACATTTGCCATATTCCATACCTCAGGGAGCTGTGCATTTTCAATGGATGTGTCTATGTCATCACTGAATGCTCTTAACTCATATAATGACTCCAACATACGGCAGCGGCAGCCACAACGGCAGCAAAAGCAGCGACCTCCAAGCTCCGTACTTTTCTCCAACTATCAGAGCCACCAATGCTCCTATGATGACCTAGTTACAAGCAAAGCTGCACTACCCAACGTAGCACCCAGAATGACCAAAGATTTCCAACAGTGAAACCTACAAATCGAAAATAATAGAGATCAAAGGAAGACTGCCCTCAAACCCAAAGCAACACCCCACTGCCAGCTGAACAACGTAACCCAAAGCTTTGTATAACTACAACTTCTTCTTAACTACAACAATTCCTGTAGTATTATGAGGCGCAATCTCAGAGGAAACAGCACCAAGGCCAGCAAGAAAACACCGAAAAATCAACTATTCAGTAAGTGTAGCCAGTGCAGACACTGCAAGGCTCCAGGCGGACATCAACCGAATCTTTCAGTGGGCTGCAGAAAATAATATGAAGTTCAACGATGAGAAATTTCAATTACTCAGATATGGTAAACACGAGGAAATTAAATCTTCATCAGAGTACAAAACAAATTCTGGCCACAAAATAGAGCGAAACACCAACGTCAAAGACCTGGGAGTGATCATGTCGGAGGATCTCACCTTCAAGGACCATAACATTGTATCAATCGCATCTGCTAGAAAAATGACAGGATGGATAATGAGAACCTTCAAAACTAGGGAGGCCAAGCCCATGATGACACTCTTCAGGTCACTTGTTCTATCTAGGTTTGGAATATTGCTGCACACTAACAGCACCTTTCAAGGCAGGTGAAATTGCCGACCTAGAAAATGTACAGAGAACTTTCACCGGGCGCGCATAACGGAGATAAAACACCTCAATTACTGGGAGCGCTTGAGGTTCCTAAACCTGTATTCCCTGGAACGCAGGCGGGAGAGATACATGATTATATACACCTGGAAAATCCTAGAGGGAATAGTACCGAACATGCACACGAAAATCACTCACTACGAAAGCAAAAGACTTGGCAGACGATGCACCATCCCCCCAATGAAAAGCAGGGGTGTCACTAGCACGTTAAGAGACCATACAATAAGTGTCAGGGGCCCGAGACTGTTCAACTGCCTCCCAGCACACATAAGGGGGATTACCAACAGACCCCTGGCAGTCTTCAAGCTGGCACTGGACAAGCACCTAAAGTCAGTTCCTGATCAGCCGGGCTGTGGCTCGTACGTTGGTTTGCGTGCAGCCAGCAGCAACAGCCTGGTTGATCAGGCTCTGATCCACCAGGAGGCCTGGTCACAGACCGGGCCGCGGGGGCATTGACCCCCGAAACTCTCTCCAGGTAAACTCCAGGTAAACAACCTATATCAGACCCTAGTGCAATTGTTCTTGTTAACAACCTATATCAGACCCTAGTGCAATTGTTCTTGTTAACAACCTATATCAGACCCTAGTGCAATTGTTCTTGTTAACAACCTATATCAGACCCTAGTGCAATTGTTCTTGTTAACAACCTATATCAGACCCTAGTGCATTGTTCTTGTTAACAACCTATATCAGACCCTAGTGCAATTGTTCTTGTTAACACCTATATCAGACACTAGTGCAATTGTTCTTGTTAACACCTATATCAGACCCTAGTGCAATTGTTCTTGTTAACACCTATATCAGACCCTAGTGCAATTGTTCTTGTTAACAACCTACATCAGACCCTAGTGCAATTGTTCTTGTTAACAACCTATATCAGACCCTAGTGCAATTGTTCTTCTTAACACCTATATCAGACACTAGTGCAATTGTTCTTGTTAACAACCTATATCAGACCCTAGTGCAATTGTTCTTGTTAACAACCTATATCAGACCCTAGTGCAATTGTTCTTGTTAACAACCTATATCAGACCCTAGTGCAATTGTTCTTGTTAACAACCTATATCAGACCCTAGTGCAATTGTTCTTGTTAACAACCTATATCAGACCCTAGTGCAATTGTTCTTGTTAACACCTATATCAGACACTAGTGCAATTGTTCTTGTTAACAACCTATATCAGACTCTAGTGCAATTGTTCTTGTTAACAACCTATATCAGACCCTAGTGCAATTGTTGTTGTTAACAACCTATATCAGACCCTAGTGAATTGTTCTTGTTAACAACCTATATCAGACCCTAGTGCAATTGTTGTTGTTAACAACCTATATCAGACCCTAGTGCAATTGTTCTTGTTAACAACCTATATCAGACCCTAGTGCAATTGTTCTTGTTAACAACCTATATCAGACCCTAGTGCAATTGTTCTTGTTAACAACCTATATCAGGCCCTAGTGCAATTGTTCTTGTTAACAACCTATATCAGACCCTAGTGCAATTGTTCTTGTTAACAACCTATATCAGACCCTAGTGCAATTGCTCTTGTTAACAACCTATATCAGACCCTAGTGCAATTGTTCTTGTTAACAACCTATATCAGGCCCTAGTGCAATTGTTCTTGTTAACAACCCATATCAGACACTAGTGCAATTGTTCTTGTTAACAACCTATATCAGACCCTAGTGCAATTGTTCTTGTTAACAACCTATATCAGACCCTAGTGCAATTGTTCTTGTTAACACCTATATCAGACCCTAGTGCAATTGTTCTTGTTAACAACCTATATCAGACCCTAGTGCAATTGTTCTTGTTAACACCTATATCAGACCCTAGTGCAATTGTTCTTGTTAACAACCTATATCAGACCCTAGTGCAATTGTTCTTGTTAACAACCTATATCAGACCCTAGTGCAATTGTTCTTGTTAACAACCTATATCAGACCCTAGTGCAATTGTTCTTCTTAACACCTATATCAGACCCTAGTGCAATTGTTCTTCTTAACAACCTATATCAGACCCTAGTGCAATTGTTCTTGTTAACAACCTATATCAGACCATAGTGCAATTGTTCTTCTTAACAACCTATATCAGACCCTAGTGCAATTGTTCTTGTTAAGAACCTGCCCTGGGACTACTGCTGTCGCTACTGCGTGCCTCGTTGTGCTCCCGGTTTTTTGGTGTTTTCACGGTCGCTCTTACGTGCTAGAACTTTAATTTGTGTCATCAATCCTATACGATACATCCCTCTAGCGCCTGGAACCAATCTTGGGCGGAAAACATTATATACTGAGTAAAAAAAGGAGAATTGTGTGCACTACCTAACAGAGTTTACTGGCAGAGGGGAATCATAGGCCTGTCCCGTGTGGAAAAATAATAATATTGAACTTTGTGTCAGAGGAAAGAAAGTCTCCCTGAAAGCATTGAGTATACATAGTGTATAGTGTATACTACAGTGGCTACCTAGTATATTGATGATAAAGGCTAAAGTGTCATTTGAAAACAGGTGAATTTGTAAATGAAGTGATAAGCCTATAGAGGCAGGTGCAGAAGTCGCCAGAAACTTACCACAGGTCAGCTGTTCTTAATAATCTTATGGCCTGCTAGTGTACTCGCATATAATCTAGTGATACCAGTGAATAGCAGAATACAGTGTTGTAGTAGCAACTAACCAGTATTATAATGGTACTTAGTGGAGTGGAGTGACTTTCATTAGTTTCTTTTTCTTGAAATACCAGACGTTACTGTGAATTCATATAACCTGTAGTTACCAGCGGTCGCAATATACACAACGAGAAGAAATTATTACTACAGAAAAAGCGCCCTTCCTCCAAAATTTGCACCAGTCAACTATAGTGATAATATAGCATTTATTGTGGTGGAGACGGAAAAAAAAAAAAAGAGAAGCTAGATACAGCGATTGATAAAAAAAAGTGGAGGCTCGACCGTTCGCATTGTAGGAGTGCCAGCAGTCACCGGCTCTTCAACACGCAAGTTATACTTTTGTATCAATCAAATCACATATTACTCGGGTAGATAATTTCCAGTAGATCCTTCATGTGTTAGCTCAAATCACCGACCAGTATGGTTTAAATAAGTGACCCACTGATCAGATCAGATAGACTGGTCCGAACCCTTGACTGGTCCGAACCCTTGACTGGTCCGAACCCTTGACTGGTCCGAACCCTGGACTGGTTTCAAACGGTTTCGTTGTGCACCACCTAGCAGGTTATTAATAGAATATTCAAGAGGTTGCTAGTAGAATATGCAGTAAATCAACCATTCAAATCATTATGAAGCTGTGTGTAGTCTGTGGTCAGTCAAACAAACGGGCTTCCACATGCATAAATTGTCATTTCTGTGGTAATTGGTGTCACGCCCCTTGTGCAGATATCCAAGAACTAGCTACAAGCAGTATTAAAACAGGGAAGTGTTTTTGGGTATGCCCAAATGAGATAATCTGTGGACTAAAAATCACAAGGGTATTAAAAGAGGTCAACATCAAAGCTGCTTTCATAGAAAACCTGGAAGCTTTCTACAACAGATGGGAAACATAAAAGTCCGGGCTGAATGGTACTGCCCTTGATACTGGCCATGTAGTCAGAAACTGTAAGGCTGGAGATGATGTCCTGGTAGTCAGTAAATGGGGGGCTGATAGTGCTGTCCTGGGAGACAGTAATGGGGAAGCTGGAGGTGCTGTCCTGGGAGACAGTAATGGTGAAGCTGGAGGTGCTGTCCTGGAGACAGTAATGGTGAAGCTGGAGGTGCTGTCCTGGGAGACAGTAATGGTGAAGCTGGAGATGCTGTCCTGGGAGACAGTACTGGGGAAGCTGGAGATGCTGTCCTGGGAGACAGTAATGGTGAAGCTGGAGATGCTGTCCTGGGAGACAGTAATGGTGAAGCTGGAGATTTTGTCCAGGTAGTCGGGAATTATACGCAGGAAGGAATACATATGAATGACCTCATAGGGGACAGGAGCCATAGTAGGGAACAAGTGTAGTCAAAGATAAGATAAACCAATATTGCAAACTAGAAATACCGCAGGAAATAGCAAACAAGAGGACTCCACTAGCAATATTGAGGATATATTACCAAAAACAAATGGTGGGAGCTCCATTGTTGGTGCTAGGGAGGATAGAAGTAAGACAGGGAAACATGCACCAACAGGGAATACAGTCACAGAAACCCAAGGCAAACGGAAACCAAGCCTGTGCACATACTATGCACTTGGTATCTGCTGGCATGGGAAATCTGGAAAAACAGATGGGAAGTGCAACTATGACCACCCTAGAAAATGCCATGCCCATATGACAAAAGGAAAATGCAAACTCCCTTCCTATAAGCTTTTTCACCCTGAACTGTGTACCTCTTCAGTACAGGAAAGACTGTGCTATAACTTAAATTGCCAGGCATACCATCTAAAGGGGACAAAAAGATACAAAACATCCAGGCCATGGGAAAACCTGGGTAGCCACAGCCACTCAAAAGGGAGAGGTTTTTTAGTGCCAGGAAGGAAAAAAAACTGGCAGAAATGGCAGAAATCGTTACACCAAATCCAGTCATTCCGGGAGTGGAACCACAGTCGATGGCCTCCACTCCAAACCAACAGATACAGATACTAATGCCGGAAAAAAAATCCCCCCCCCCAGTACCAACAATACCACCAGTCCGATAACATTCTTCTTTGCAAATATACAGGTCTAAAGCCAGCAACAAACAACAAAATACCTTTCATCCGTGGACTGCTTGCAGAGGCAAAGGCAATGTTCACGGCTTTCACTGAGACCCACATAAAGGATCACTTGGACAACGAAATATGGATCCAGGTTAAAACCCTATACAGATGTGACAGAGTGAACAGGCAAAAGGGGGGGCGGTTGGCCTGTACATTGCAGAGTCACTTGTTTGCACAGAACTGCTAAATGCCTCAAATGATGTAGTGGAAGTTTTAGCAGTAAAGGTCGAGAACCAAAACCTAGTCATTGTGATAGTCTACAAGCCTCCGGATGCAACATCCCAGCAATTCCAGGAACAGCTGTTAAAAATTGACCACTGTCTGGAAAACCTTCCAGCTCCTGCACCCAACATCTTGCTCCTGGGGATTTCAACTTAAGGCACCTAAAATGGAGAATATAGCAAATAATATTGTTGCAGTAATAACACCAGGAGGCAGCTCTGATGAAAACTCACACTCACGCGAGCTTTTAAATCTCTGCACAAAAATTAAATTTTAAAACCCAGCAAATAATAGAGCCTACTAGACTGGAGAATACACTAGACATCATCTTCACTAACAATGATGATCTGATAAGAAATATAAACCATATCAAAAACATATATACTCAGATCACAACATAATTGAGGTTCAGTCATGTATGCGCGGAGCCCCAGACCGACATAATGAGATTAGTCACGAGGGAGCATTCACCAAATTCAACTTCAATAACAAAAACATAAAGTGGGACCAAGTAAACCAAGTCCTAACCGATATAAGCTGGGAAATATACTAAGCAACACAGACCCCAACTTATCCCTAGAACAGATTAACTCGGTAGCACTCGATGTATGCACAAGGCTTATTCCTCTAAGAAAAAGGAGGAGTAGATGTAAAACAGAAAGAGACAGGCGCTCCCTTTACAGGCGACGGAAAAGAATAACAGAGCGGCTAAAAGAGGTCAATATATCTGAAATGCGTAGGGAGACACTGGTCAGAGAAGTAGCAAGCATCGAACTTAAGCTAAAAGAATCCTTTAGGAGTCAGGAATCGCGGGAAGAACTAAAAGCCATAAATGAAATCGAAAGAAACCCAAAGTATTTCTTCTCCTATGCCAAATCAAAATCGAGAACAACGTCCAGTATTGGGCCCCTACTTAAACAAGATGGATCCTACACAGATGACAACAAGGAAATGAGTGAGCTACTCAAGTCCCAATATGACTCAGTTTTTAGCAAGCCGCTAACCAGACTGAGAGTCGAAGATCAAAATGAATTTTTTATGAGAGAGCCACAAAATTTGATTAACACAAGCCTATCCGATGTTAAACCTGACGCCAAATGACTTCGAACAGGCGATAAATGACATGCCCATGCACTCTGCCCCAGGGCCAGACTCATGGAACTCTGTGTTCATCAAGAACTGCAAGAAGCCCCTATCACGAGCCTTTTCCATCCTATGGAGAGGGAGCATGGACACGGGGGTCGTCCCACAGTTACTAAAAACAACAGACATAGCCCCACTCCACAAAGGGGCAGTAAAGCAACAGCAAAGAACTACAGACCAATAGCACTAACATCCCATATCATAAAAATCTTTGAAAGGGTCCTAAGAAGCAAGATCACCACGCATCTAGAAACCCATCAGTTACACAACCCAGGGCAACATGGGTTTTAGAACAGGTCGCTCCTGTCTGTCCCCAACTATTGGACCACTACGACAAGGTCCTAAATGCACTAGAAACAAAAAGAATGCAGATGTAATATATACAGACTTTGCAAAAGCCTTCGACAAGTGTGACCATGCGTAATAGCGCACAAAATGCGTGCTAAAGGAAAAAACAGGAAAAGTCGGTCGATGGATCTATAATTTCCTCACTAACAGAACACAGAGAGTAGTCGTCAACAGAGTAAAGTCCGAGGCAGCTACGGTGAAAAGCTCTGTTCCACAAGGCACAGTACTCGCTCCCATCTTGTTCCTCATCCTTATATCCGACATAGACAAGGATGTCAGCCACAGCACCGTGTCTTCCTTTGCAGATGACACCCGAATCTGCATGACAGTGTCTTCCATTGCAGACACTGCAAAGCTCCAGGCAGACATCAACCAAATCTTTCAGTGGGCTGCAGAAAACAATATGAAGTTCAACGATGAGAAATTTCAATTACTCAGATATGGTAAACATGAGGAAATTAAATCTTCATCAGAGTACAAAACAAATTCTGGCCACAAAATAGAGCGAAACACCAACGTCAAAGACCTGGGAGTGATCATGTCGGAGGATCTCACTTTCAGGACCATAACATTGTATCAATCGCATCTGCTAGAAAAATGACAGGATGGATAATGAGAACCTTCAAAACTAGGGAGGCCAAGCCCATGATGACACTCTTCAGGTCACTTGTTCTATCTAGGCTGGAATATTGCTGCACACTAACAGCACCTTTCAAGGCAGGTGAAATTGCCGACCTAGAAAATGTACAGAGAACTTTCAGGGCGCGCATAACGGAGATAAAACACCTCAATTACTGGGAGCGCTTGAGGTTCCTAAACCTGTATTCCCTGGAACGCAGGAGGGAGAGATACATGATTATATACACCTGGAAAATCCTAGAGGGACTAGTACCGAACTTGCACACGAAAATCACCCACTACGAAAGCAAAAGACTTGGCAGACGATGCACCTTCCCCCAATGAAAAGCAGGGGTGTCACTAGCACGTTAAGAGACCATACAATAAGTGTCAGGGGCCCGAGACTGTTCAACTGCCTCCCAGCACACATAAGGGGGATTACCAACAAACCCCTGGCAGTCTTCAAGCTGGCACTGGACAAGCACCTAAAGTCAGTTCCGGATCAGCCGGGCTGTGGCTCGTATGTTGGTTTGCGTGCAGCCAGCAGCAACAGCCTGGTTGATCAGGCTCTGATCCACCAGGAGGCCTGGTCTCAGACCGGGCCGCGGGGGCGTTGACCCCCGGAACTCTCTCCAGGTAAACTCCAGGTAATATCAGACCCTAGTGCAATTGTTCTTCTTAACACCTATATCAGACCCTAGTGCAATTGTTCTTCTTAACACCTATATCAGACCCTAGTGCAATTGTTCTTGTTAACAACCTATATCAGACCCTAGTGCAATTGTTCTTGTTAACAACCTATATCAGACCCTAGTGCAATTGTTCTTGTTAACAACCTATATCAGACCCTAGTGCAATTGTTCTTGTTAACAACCTATATCAGACCCTAGTGCAATTGTTCTTCTTAACACCTATATCAGACCCTAGTGCATTGTTCTTGTTAACAACCTAATCAGACCCTAGTGCAATTGTTCTTGTTAACAACCTATATCAGACCCTATGCAATTGTTCTTGTTAACAAACTATATCAGACCCTAGTGCAATTGTTCTTGTTAACAACCTATATCAGACCCTAGTGAAATTGTTCTTGTTAACAACCTATATCAGACCCTAGTGCAATTGTTCTTGTTAACAACCTATATCAGACCCTAGTGCAATTGTTCTTGTTAACAACCTATATCAGACCCTAGTGCAATTGTTCTTGTTTAACAACCTATATCAGACCCTAGTGCAATTGTTCTTGTTAACAACCTAATCAGACACTAGTGCAATTGTTCTTCTTAACACCTATATCAGACCCTAGTGCAATTGTTCTTGTTAACAACCTATATCAGACCCTAGTGCAATTGTTCTTCTTAACACCTATATCAGACCCTAGTGCAATTGTTCTTCTTAACACCTATATCAGACCCTAGTGCAATTGTTCTTGTTAACAACCTATATCAGACCCTAGTGCAATTGTTCTTGTTAACAACCTATATCAGACCCTAGTGCAATTGTTCTTGTTAACAACCTATATCAGACCCTAGTGCAATTGTTCTTGTTAACAACCTATATCAGACCCTAGTGCAATTGTTCTTCTTAACACCTATATCAGACCCTAGTGCAATTGTTCTTGTTAACAACCTATATCAGACACTAGTGCAATTGTTCTTGTTAACAACCTATATCAGACCCTAGTGCAATTGTTCTTGTTAACAACCTATATCAGACCCTAGTGCAATTGTTCTTCTTAACACCTATATCAGACCCTAGTGCAATTGTTCTTGTTAACAACCTATATCAGACCCTAGTGCAATTGTTCTTGTTAACAACCTATATCAGACCCTAGTGCAATTGTTCTTCTTAACAACCTATATCAGACCCTAGTGCAATTGTTCTTCTTAACAACCTATATCAGACCCTAGTGCAATTGTTCTTGTTAACAACCTATATCAGACCCTAGTGCAATTGTTCTTGTTAACAACCTATATCAGACCCTAGTGCAATTGTTCTTGTTAACAACCTAAAATCAGACCCTAGTGCAATTGTTCTTCTTAACACCTATATCAGACCCTAGTGCAATTGTTCTTGTTAACAACCTATATCAGACACTAGTGCAATTGTTCTTGTTAACAACCTATATCAGACCCTAGTGCAATTGTTCTTGTTAACAACCTATATCAGACCCTAGTGCAATTGTTCTTCTTAAAACCATATATCAGAACCTAGTGCAATTGTTCTTGTTAACAACCTATATCAGACCCTAGTGCAATTGTTCTTGTTAACAACCTATATCAGACCCTAGTGCAATTGTTCTTGTTAACAACCTATATCAGACCCTAGTGCAATTGTTCTTGTTAACAACCTATATCAGACCCTAGTGCAATTGTTCTTGTTAACAACCTATATCAGACCCTAGTGCAATTGTTCTTGTTAACAACCTATATCAGACCCTAGGGCAATTGTTCTTGTTAACAACCTATATCAGACCCTAGTGCAATTGTTCTTCTTAACACCTATATCAGACCCTAGTGCAATTGTTCTTAACAACCTATATCAGACCCTAGTGCAATTGTTCTTGTTAACAACCTGTATCAGACCCTAGTGCAATTGTTCTTGTTAACAACCTATATCAGACCCTAGTGCAATTGTTCTTGTTAACAACCTATATCAGACCCTAGTGCAATTGTTCTTCTTAACACCTATATCAGACCCTAGTGCAATTGTTCTTGTTAACACCTATATCAGACCCTAGTGCAATTGTTCTTGTTAACAACCTATATCAGACCCTAGTGCAATTGTTCTTTTTTAACAACCTATATCAGACCCTAGTGCAATTGTTCTTGTTAACAACCTTATACAGACCTAGTGCAATTGTTCTTGTTAACAACCTATATCAGACCCTAGTGCAATTGTTCTTGTTAACAACCTATATCAGACCCTAGTGCAATTGTTCTTCTTAACACCTATATCAGACCCTAGTGCAATTGCAAGTACCATTTTATTTTGTATTTTTATATTATAAGTTTATATCTAGTTGTACTTTAGCTCATTCTAGCTCAATACATAGACAACACCTAAACTAACTATACCTAGTTGTACTTTAGCTCATTCTAGCTCAATACATAGACAACACTAAATTCATTATATTAGACCTTAGTGCAATTACAAGAGTGAGTCTGGTGCCACTTGTAATTTTTTTTTATAGTATTAGCTTATACCTAGTTGTACTTTAGCTCATTCTAGCACAACACATAGACAATATCAATTTCATTAGTTTATTAGTGACTATACTCTATATGACCAATGTGCTTTAGCGGTATACTTATCCAAACCTCCCACCACTACAGAAATCAGTATTAGAACTCACCACATAATACAGGATATAAATAACCACTATTTAAACTTAAAAGATGAATGATCACGTTGACCCTGATCTAAACCTCCATAATGTAACACACATCAAAACTTATTGAAAGTAACTGCCTTTATTACACAGCATACAAGTCAGCACTGTCCTGAACACTGCTCAAAGTCTATTAGTTCTTAACTACAACATCAGGTCCTTAAGCAAACACTATGATGACCTCCTGGAACTCCTTGAGTCACTAAAGACACCCTTCTCCTGCATTATTCTTACTGCGACCTGGCTTAAGCAGGACACAATTGATATCTACCCACTACCAGGATACACAGCAATCCACAACTGCAGACCCTACCAAGTTGGGGGTGGTATTGCAATCTATTACTCTAACCAACTATCTTGTATTAGCACTAATTGCTTTAGTGATGAATATGGGGAATACATTTTTGCTAATTTTACTGTAAAAAAACCTCAAGACGCCTATAACAATTGGTGCCATATACTGGATACCCCACACAAACATCCCAAACTTCAGTGAGAATCTAAAGTCGCTAATAACAAACAGACAAGTGAACAAGCACCACCTTCTCTTAGCTGGAGACTTCAATATCAACCTTGGCCCACCAGATGATCAGACTAACTGATTTCATCAACAATATGAACAACACACTTCTCATACCAACAATAACTAAACCAACCAGGCTGACTGAGACAAGTGCAACCATAATAGACCACATATCGACCAATATACTAGCCCCCCTTATATCAGGGATAATCACAGACAGCACTACTGACCACTACCCAACCTTCCTCTTAATAAACATTAGTAAGCCACCGCTCGAATACAAAAAAGTTTCATTTAGACTCCAAGACGAGGCCTCAATAAGGAATTTCACAGCAGACCTAGAGACTGTTGACTGGCCTACAGAATTCTCCAAGGCCAATGGTATTGATGATTGGACAGACATTTTTCTTAACAAATTACTTAGACTATACAACAAACATTGTCCTATAAAAACTAAACAGATCACAAACAAACGGCTTGGTTGCCCATGGCTAACCAGCACCATTCTGAAATCCATTGCCAAGAAACACCAATATGAAAAGCAATATAGACAGGGCTTAATACACAAAGATATTACTAAACAATATTCAACAGTTCTCACCAAATTAATAAAGAAAGCCAAACAACTATACTACTCCAGTAGATTCACTGACACAAGAGGAGATATAAAAAAGACCTGGAAAACACTTTCCCAGATTCTGGGGACCCACAAACTGAAAAAAAAACAAGAATATTTTTCTAACTAAACCTCATGAAACACCACTGCATCCTACTGACACAGCTAACAAGATAAACGACTTCTTCTCAAACATAGGATCTAATCTCGCCAGTAAAATCCCATGTACCAATGCCCGTGCTGGGGACTACCTTGATGGGAATTTCCCAAATTCCTTCTATCTTGTACCAACTGAGCCCACGGAAGTCACCGCGATCATAAAGTCACTTAAAAATATCTCGGGGAATCTGTCTCACGTCCCACCATTATTGTACAAGCGAGCAGCCCATGTCCTTTCACATGCTATTACATTACTTTTTAACAAGTCACTAGAAACTAGCACAAAATTCAATTTAAACCAGCAAATAATAGAGCCTACTAGACTGGAGAATACACTAGACCTCATCTTCACTAACAATGATGATCTGATACGAAATGTCACCATATCAAAAACAATATACTCAGATCACAACATAATCGAGGTTCAGACATGTATGCGCGGAGCCCCAGACCGACATAATGAGATTAGTCACGAGGGAGCCTTCACCAAATTCAACTTCAATAACAAAAACATAAAGTGGGACTAAGTAAACCAAGTCCTAACTGATATAAGCTGGGAAGATAGACTAAGCAACACAGACCTCAACTTATGCCTAGAACAGATTAACTCGGTGGCACTCGATGTATGCTCAAGGCTTATTCCTCTAAGAAAAAGGAGGAGTAGATGTAAAATAGAAAGAGACAGGCGCTCCCTTTACAGGCGACGGAAAAGAATAACAGAGCGGCTAAAAGAGGCCAATATATCTGAAATGCATAGGGAGTCACTGGCCAGAGAAATAGCAAACATCGAACTTAAGCTAAAGGAAACTTACAGGAGTCAGGAATCGCTGGAAGAACTAAAAGCCATTAATGAAATCGAAAGAAACCCAAAGTATTTCTTTTCCTATGCCAAATCAAAGTCGAGAACAACGTCCAGTATTGGGCCCCTACTTAAACAAGATGGGTCCTACACAGATGACAGCAAGGAAATGAGTGAGTTACTCAAGTCCCAGTATGACTCAGTTTTTAGCAAGCCGCTAACCAGACTGAGAGTCGAAGATCAAAATGAATTTTTTATGAGAGAGCCACAGAATTTGGTTAACACAAGCCTATCCGATGTTATCCTGACGCCAAATGACTTCGAACAGGCGATAAATGACATGCTCATGCACTCTGCCCCAGGGCCAGACTCATGGAACTCCGTGTTCATCAAGAACTGCAAGAAACCCCTATCACGAGCTTTTACCATCCCATGGAGAGGGAGCATGGACACGGGGGTCGTCCCACAGTTACTAAAAACAACAGACATAGCCCCACTCCTCAAAGGGGTAAGTAAGGCAATAGCAAAGAACTATAGACTGATAGCACTAACATCCCATATCATAAAAATCTTTGAAAGGGTATTAAGAAACAAGATCGCCACCCATCTAGAAACCCATCAGTTACATAACCCAGGGCAACATGGGTTTAGAACAGGTCGCTCCTGTCTGTCTCAACTATTGGATCACTACGACAAGGTCCTAGATGCACTAGAAGACAAAAAGAATGCAGATGTAATATATACAGACTTTGCAAAAGCCTTCGATAAGTGTGACCATGACGTAATAGCGCACAAAATGCGTGCTAAAGGAATAACAGGAAAAATTGGTAGATGGATCTATAATTTCCTCACAAACAGAACACAAAGAGTAGTAGTCAACAGAGTAAAGTCCGAGGCAGCTACGGTGAAAAGCTCTGTTCCACAAGGCACAGTACTCGCTCCCATCTTGTTTCTCATCCTCATATCTGACATAGACAAGGATGTCAGCCACAGCACCGTGTCTTCCTTTGCAGATGACACCCGAACCTGCATGACAGTGTCTTCCATTGCAGACACTGCAAGGCTCCAGGCGGACATCAACCAAATCTTTCAGTAGGCTGCAGAAAACAATATGAAGTTCAACGATGAGAAATTTCAATTACTCAGATATGGTAAACACGAGGAAATTAAAACTTCATCAGAGCACAAAACAAATTCTGGCCACAAAATAGAGCGAAACACCAACGTCAAAGACCTGGGAGTGATCATGTCGGAGGATCTCACCTTCATGGAGCATAACATTGTATCAATCGCAGCTGCTAGAAAAATGACAGGATGGATAATGAGAACCTTCAAAACTAGGGATGCCAAGCCCATGATGACACTCTTCAGGTCACTTGTTCTATCTAGGCTGGAATATTGCTGCACACTAACAGCACCTTTCAAGGCAGGTGAAATTGCTGACCTAGAAAATGTACAGAGAACCCTCACGGTGCGCATAACGGAGATAAAACACCTCAATTACTGGGAGCACTTGAAGTTCCTGAACCTGTATTCCCTGGAACGCAGGCGGGAGAGATACATGATTATATACACCTGGAAAATCCTAGAGGGACTAGTACCGAACTTGCACACGAAAATCACTCACAATGAAAGCAAAAGACTTGGCAGACGATGCAACATCCCCCCAATGAAAAGCAGGGGTGTCACTAGTACGTTAAGAGACCATACAATAAGTGTCAGGGGCCCGAGACTGTTCAACTGCCTCCCAGCATACATAAGGGGGATTACCAGCAGACCCCTGGCAGTCTTCAAGCTGGCACTGGACAAGCACCTAAAGTCGGTACCTGACCAGCCGGGCTGTGGCTCGTACGTTGGTTTGCGTGCAGCCAGCAGTAACAGCCTTGTTAATCAGGCTCTGATCCACCAGGAGGCCTGGTCACAGACCGGGCCGCGGTGGCGTTGACTCTCGGAACTCTCTCCAGGTAAACTCCAGGTAAACAATGTGGGGTTTTCAGGTTTTGGGTATTGTGTGGTTTACATGTTATAAAATACTAATTACAGAGGGGGCCACTAGGACACCTAGCATGGCTAGGCATTTCGGGCAGACTTAGATTAATTCTTAACATTAAATCCTTACAGATTATGGTAGTTTAGCAATGTGAATGCTTTTGTTTTGGCACAATACAAAGTGTCTATGTTGGAGTATCATAGGCAAAGTTATGACTAGTTAGGATTTATTATTTTAAGATTAAGATTAGTATTTCTGGGTTTATAGTCAGTGGGTGAGTGAGTGTAATTGTGAATCACCAGGTGTTTATCATGTAGTTAGTTGTCAGGGTGTATCAGGGAGATAAGATGTTTTCTAACTGTAGTTTTGAAAGTCATGAATGTGTCTGCAGTTCTAGAGTTTTCAGGTAAGGTGTTCCAGATTTTAGGTCCTTTGAAATACATTGAATTTTTGTAAAGGTTTAGTCGGACACGGGGAATGTCATAGAGATGTTTGTGTCTGGTGTTATGCCTGTGGATCCTGTCACAACTATCAAGAAAGCGTTTTAGGTCAATGTTAATATTGGAATTTAAGGTCCTATAGATATAGATTGCACAGTAGTAAGTGTGGATGTTCTGAACAGGGAGTAAGTTTAGATCTATCAAGAGTGGGGGGGGGGTTGCCAGGGATGGGATTTAGTGATTATTCTTACTGCGGCTTTTTGTTGGGTTATTATTGGCTTTAGGTGTGTTGCTGCAGTTGAACCCCAAGCACAGATAGCATAGGTGAGGTATGGATATATAAGTGAATGGTATAGTGTGAGAAGGGCAGTTTGCAGCATGTAGTATCGTATCTTGGAGAGGATCCCCACTGTTTTGGATACTTTTTTTATTATGTGTTGGACATGGGTGCTGAAATTTAGGTTGTTGTCGAGGTATAGGCCAAGGAATTTGCCCTCATTATGTCTGGCAATTAGAGTGTTGTCGATCTTAATGTTAAGTTGCGCAACACCTGCTCTGCTACCAAACATAGTATAGTAGGTTTTGCCAGTGTTAAGTGTAAGTGTATTGGCTGTCATCCAAGTCGATATTTTGAGCAGCTCCTCGTTAACAATGGTGTTGAGGGTGGCAAGATTAGGGTGGGAGATGACATAAGTAGTGTCGTCAGCAAAGAGAATGGATTTCAGGTGTTGGGATATGTTTGGAAGATCATTGATGGAAATGAGGAAGAGCAGGGGTCCAAGGACACTTCCCTGCAGAACTCCAGCCAGTATCAAGTGGCCGTATTGATGAGGCTGTCTTTAATGGTGACATACTGATACCTATTAGAAAGGTAGGATTTAAAATATGCAAGTGCATGGCCTCTTATACCATAGTGGTCAAGTTTGTGGAGTAGGATGCCTTGATCTACTGTGTCAAACACTTTTCTTAGGTCAATAAAAATTCCTAGCGGATATTCCTTATTTTCCAATGCTGTGTAAAGCAGGTCTAGCATTTTTATAATTGCATCATTAGTGCTTTTATTTTTCCTGAATCCAGATTGGCAGGGGTTGAGTATGTTTTGTGATGTTATAAATGAACATAGTCTCCTGTGCACGAGTTTCTCGAAAGATTTTGGATAGCAATGGTAAGTTTGATATTGGCCTATAGTTGTTTACGTCTGTAGGGTCACCACGTTTATGTATTGGTGTAGTCCCTTTCGCCCATATCATCCATTCCTTTAATTTTCTCAAATTCTCACTGGTTTTTAATGAGCAATGCAACTCCTCCCCCCCCTCTCCTCCCTCTATTTTTCCTGAGGATTTGATATCTGGGTGGAAAGAATGCATCGGTTATCATCTTGGTGAGTTTTGTTTCTGTGAGTTCTATGATATCTGGAGATGTCTCCTTGATTCTTTCATGCCACTACTCGGACTTATTTGTTATTCTGCCTGCATTTGTATACAACTCCTTCAACTTCTTTTCTATAACTGTGCTCTGGGGAGGGTACGTTGGGGTTGGGGAAGTGGTAGTCCTGATAAGGAAATGTTGGTGGTTACTGTGGGGATGGAGTTTGTAATGAGGTGGTTGGGGGCATTGGATATGGCATGCTTGTTCTGGGTTAAAATGTTTGGTTGTGTTGGGGTGGTGCTGGTTGGGGGGCTTCTGTAGGTGGTTGTGAGGAAAGCTGTAGTTGATCTTCCTCCTGAGTCTGGGTTCTCCTGTCCGTCTCCATCTTAACCTCTCTTTCTTCCTTTCATCTTTTTACCTTCTCTCTCAGTTTCTGCCTTCTTGTGTTCTGTCACGGTCGAGATACACCTTCTGGTACGCCGGCTTGTCCCTTAGTCTTGCTTTCTCCTGCAAGATAGTGATCTGAGTCGATTCTGTGTGTACTCACCTAATTGTGGTTGCAGGGGTCTAGACTCAGCTCCTAGCCCGCCTCTTCACTGAGTGCTACTAGGTCCTCTCTCCCCCTGCTCCATGAACTTTATCACACCTCATCTTAAAGCTATAAGATAAGATAAGATTTCGTTCGGATTTTTAACCCCGGAGGGTTAGCCACCCAGGATAACCCAAGAAAGTCAGTGCGTCATCGAGGACTGTCTAACTTATTTCCATTGGGGTCCTTAATCTTGTCCCCCAGGATGCGACCCACACCAGTCGACTAACACCCAGGTACCTATTTGCTGCTAGGTGAACAGGACAACAGGTGTAAGGAAACGTGTCGGAATGTTTCCACCCGCCGGGAATCGAACCCGGGCCCTCCGTGTGTGGGTCCTGCCTCCACTACCTCACTTGCTAGGCTCTTTCACTTCCTGACTGCTCTATGACTGAAGAAATACTTCCTAAAATCCCTTTGACTCACCTGGGTCTTCAACCTCCAATTGTGACCCCTTGTTTCTGTGCCCCCTCACCGGAACATCCTATTTCTGGCCACCTTGTCTATTGCACACAGTATTTTATATGTCGTTATCATGTCTCCCCTAACCCTCCTGTTCTCCAGTGTCGTCAGGCCAATTTCTCTTAACCTTTCTTCATAGGACATTCCCCTTAGTTCTGGAACTAACCTTGTCGCAAACCTTTGCACTTTCTCTAATTTCTTAACATGATTGATCAAGTGTGGGTTCCAAACAGGTGCTGGATACTCCAGTATGGGCCTGACATACTCGGTCTACAGTGTCTTGAACGATTCCTTACTGAGGTATCAGAAAGCTGTTCTTAGGTTTGCCAGGCGCCCACATGCTGCAGCAGTTATCTAGTTAATGTGTGCTTCTGGAGATGTGCTCGGTGGTATACTCACCCCAAGATCTTTCTCCTTGAGCGAGGTTTGCAGTCTTTGGTCACCTAGCATATACCCTGTCTGTGGTCTCCTGTGCCCTTTCCCAGTCTTCATGACTTTGCATTTGGCTGGGTTAAATTCAAGAAACCAGTTGCTGGACCAGGTGTCCAGTCTGTCCAGGTCTCTTTGTAGTCCTATTTGATCCGTATATGATTTAATTTTCCTCATTAACTTCACATCATCTGCAAACAGGGGCACTTCTGAGTCTATACCTTTCATCATGTCATTTACATATACAAAGAATAGCAATTCTCCCAGGACTAACCCTTGTGGGACCCCACTCATCACAAGCACCCACTGTGATACCTCATCACGTACCATGACTCGCTGTTGCCTCCCTGTCAGGTATTCTCTGATTTATTGCAGTGCCCTCCGTGTTATATGTGTCTGAACCTCTAGCTTCGCACTAATCTCTTGTGAGAAACTGTATCGAAGGCCTTCTTGCAGTAAAAGAAAATGCAATCAACCCACCCCTCCATCTCATGTCTTATTTCAGTTACCTTGTCACAAAACTCCAGTAGGTTTGTGACACAGGATTTGCCTTCCATGAATCTGTGCTGGCTGTTGTTTATAATCTTGTTCCATTCGAGGTGCTCCACCACTCTCCTCCTGATAATCTTCTCTATAACTTTACATACTATACACGTCAGTGACACTGGTCTATAATTTAGTGCCTCATTTCTGTCTCCTTTCATTTAAAGATGGGGATAACATTTGCTGTCTTCCATACCACAGGTAGTTGCCCAGTTTCAAGGGAAGTGTTGAAGATTGTAGTTAGTGGCACACACAGTGCCTGTGCTCCCTTTCTAAGGACCGACGGTATCAAGGTCACTTAGGAGCTTATTCACCTCCTCCTCGGTTGTGTGTATTTCATCAAACACTGGTCTTTGACTGTTGTCTTCCTCCTGATGTGGCTATACAGTAGTTTTGGGTCAGATTTGCCTTTCGATGTTATGTTGTTTTCATACTGTTGCTGGGCCTCCCTTCTTACCTGTGCATACTCATTCCAGGCTCTTTGACTAATCTCCCTACTTTCCTGTGTTCTTTGCCTTCAGTACTTTTTCCATTCTCTAGTGCACTTAGTTTTTTCCTCCCTACACCTTTGGGTAAACCAGGGGCTCCTTCTGGTCTTTCCATTATATCTGTTGCCCTTGGGAACAAACCTTTCCTCTGCTTCCATGCATTTTGTTGTTACGTATTCCATCATTTCGTTTACTGAGTTTCCTACCAGTTCTCTGTCCCACTGAACCTCCTGCAGGAAGTTCCTCAACCCTGTGTAGTCTACCCTTTTATAGTCTGGCTTTTCCCATTCAACTCCTGTTACCCTCTAGACTTGTAACTCTATGTATTCAAAGCACAGAACCACGTGGTCACTAGCTCCTAAGGGCCTCTCATATGTGATGTCCTCAATGTCTGAACTGCTCAGGGTGGACACAAGGTCCAGTCTTGCTGGTTCATCCTCCCCTCTCTCTCTCTCTGGTCGTGTCTTTAACATGTTGATGCATGAGGTTTTCTAATACCACATCCATCATCTTGGCTCTCCATGTTTCAGGACCCTCGTGTGGCTCCAGGTTTTCCCAATCGATCTCCCTGTGGTTGAAATCGCCCATAACCAGTAACTTTGCTCTGCTCGAGTGAGCTCTTCTTGCCACCTCAGCCAGTGTGTCCACCATTGCTCTGTTGCTCTCTTCATATTCCTCTCTTGGCCTCCTGCACATCTGTGGTGGATTATACATCACTGCAATGACTACCTTATGTTCCCCAGACTGAAGTGTACCTATGTATTCCCTTTCTCCAATCTCGTCCATGCCTCCCATTTCCTCAAATTTCCATCGGTTTTTTTTATAAGCAGTGCATCCCCTCCTCCCCCTCTGCTCCTTCTATCTATCCTCAAGATCTGATATCCTTGTGGAAAATTGCATTTATCTGTATGTAACTCATAATGTACATACCAGTAAATAACAAAGATAATTATTATTTATCAGAGTTACATAGACAAGAGTAGGAATTTGGGACACCTAGGTCACAAAAAATGTCCCCCTTCGATACCTACCACTGTCATATCCACAAGTTGCTCTAGACCTATTAATTACAAATGAAACATACATCACCAGGAATTCTGGTAAATATATAAATTTGTGGACTGTATATTAAAAATAATAAATGATTTTATATATATATATACACATATACATAACAAAAGGAGAATATCTTAAAATTACTCACCAATCTGACTGGAGATTAATGCGTATCATACTCAGAAAACCTCACTGTCTATACATGAAAATAACACTGGCCAGAGTTACAAACATAACAGACTTATCTGAGGTTCCTGGAGTTGTCTTGTCCAGTCGCCTGATATCTCAAGTTATGCAGGAATGCATATCCAACAATTTCGCCTCCTATTTGAGAGGTGTCAGCCCAATTTTAACCTCTAGAGCACGAAAAATTCTTCCCATTATTCACTAACGTTTGTGTTGACCAGTTCAAACATGGCGAGTCTCCTCTGCGCAGGCGCAGCTTCCCATTTTCGATAACATAATTTTTATTAAATACAGTATGGCCATCTATTTACATATAACTACTGTATTTCTGGAAAATATATACAATATTTTCCACAATCCTGGTGGGAAGATTGCATCTGTTATTATCTCAGCAAGTTTCATTTATGTGACTGCTATGATGTCTGGCGACTTCTCATGGATTCTTTCGTGCCACTCTTTATATTTATTCATTATTCCATCCACATTCATGTACCAAACCTTCAACTTCTATTCTAAAACTGTGGTCCTGGGAGAATATTGGGGTTGGGAGAGTGGGAGCCCTGGCGAGGGCCTATGGGGGTTGCCGTGGGGGCTGGGGCAGAGTTCCTATAGGGGTTGCTGTAGGGGTGGGGTTTGTGGTGTGGGGGGTAGGGAAAGAGGGATCAGTGTGGGATTGTTGGTTTAGACTGTTCAGTTGTCTTGGGGTTGCCATGTATGGAGTCCTTCTGTGGGTGTTTCTGGGTGGCATGTTTGCCCTTCCACCTGTGTCTTGGTTATTATGGTCTTCTTTGCCATTTCCTTTTGTTCCTCCTTTCGTTTTTGTGCTCTCTCTCTCAGTATCATACATTCCTCTTGTGTTCTGTCTCAATCAAGGTACACACTCTCAGTCATGCTTTCTCCTGCAGGATCATGGTTTGAATTGATTCTGCCTAGAAAATCACTTTGAAAGGCCATTTCTTTCTCCTTGCAATCCACCCAATTCTCCAAAAATTTGCCACCTGGGTCATGTCGCCCTCACCTATTGCCTGCATGATATCTTCAATCGCTTGTCTCTCCTCCTGTTTTCTTTCATCATAGGTTTCCCCTTTGGCTTCCTGGAGCCCATAGACAAAAACTAATCTCTCCTTTTCTTCCTCCCACTGTGTCTCCCTTTGCATCCTCTAAGGTGTTTTAGTTCCTTCCCTTGGAGTGTTTCTTCCTTCAATCCATAACCTAGCTGAGGCCCCTATGCTCATTGGTCTGTCTTTCCTGCTCAGCTGTTCCTGGCCCCTGCAAGTGTCTGGTAGAGCCACTGTATATATGATAGCTCCTTCAATGTCATCAGACCTCTCATTTGTTCCTAGTGTGCTCTGTGTCTTTGCCTTGGCCCCATGTTGGTCTGGCAGGACCTTTGCTCCCTCCAGTCCCATGTCTTTGCCTGATGTAGAAGTTCTTGATGTTATGTTACTATGGTGTGTTGCTCCCAATTCCTGCTCTCTGCAGCTATCCTCTCCTCCATCCTCCTTCCAGTCTCTTCTAGCTCCAAGATTAGTGTGTGTTTGTGTATGTGTGTGTATGCCTGTATTGTGTGTGTATGTATGTATTGTGTGTGTGTGTGTGTGTGTGTGTGTGTGTGTGTGTGTGTGTTGTGTGTGTGTGGTGTGTGTGTGTGTGTGTATGTGTTGTGTGTATGGGGTTGTGTGTGTGGTGTGTGGGTGGTGTGTGGTGTGTGTGCATTGTGTGTGTGCTGTGTGTGTTGTGTATGTGTGTTGTGTATGTGTTGGTGTGTGCATTGTGTGTGTGCTGTGTGTTGTGTATGTGTGTTGTGTATGTGTTTTGTGTGTGTGTGTGTGTGTGTACTCACCTAGTTGAGGTTGCAGGAGTTGAGTCCAAGCTCCTGGCCCCACCTCTTCACTGGTCGCTACTAGGTCACTCTCCCTGAACCGTGAGCTTTATCATACCTCTGCTTAAAGCTATGTATGGATCCTGCCTCCACTACATTGCTTCCCAAACTATTCCACTTCCTGACTACTCTGTGGCTGAAGAAGTACTTCCTAACATCCCTGTGATTCATCTGTGTCTTCAACTTCCAACTGTGTCCCCTTGTTACTGTGTCCAATCTCTGGAACATCCTGTCTTTGTCCACCTTCTCAATTCCTCTCAGTATTTTGTATGTCGTTATCATGTCCCCACCTATCTCTCCTGTCCTCCAGTGTCGTCAGGTTGATTACCCTTAACCTCTCCTCGTAGGACATACCTCTTAGCTCTGGGACTAGTCTTGTTGCAAACCTTTGCACTTTCTCTAGTTTCTTTACGTGCTTGGCTAGGTGTGGGTTCCAAACTGGTGCCGCATACTCCAATATGGGCCTAATGTACACAGTGTACAGGGTCCTGAACGATTCCTTATTAAGATGTCGGAATGCTGTTCTGGGGTTTGCTGGGTGCCCATATGCTGCAGCAGTTATTTGGTTGATGTGCGCTTCAAATGTGCCTGGTGTTATACTCACCCCAAGATCTTTTTCCTTGAGTGAGTTTTGTAGTCTCTGGCCCCCTAGACTGTACTCTGTCTGCGGTCTTCTTTGCCCTTCCCCAATCTTCATGACTTTACACTTGGTGGGATTGAACTCCAGGAGCCAATTGCTGGACCAGGTCTGCAGCCTGTCCAGATCCCGTTGTAGTTCTGCCTGGTCTTCGATCGAATGAATTCTTCTCATCAACTTCACGTCATCTGCAAACAGGAACACCTCGGAGTCTATTCCTTCCGTCATGTCGTTCACAAATACCAGAAACAGCACTGGTCCTAGGACTGACCCCTGTGGGACCCCGCTGGTCACAGGTGCCCACTCTGACACCTCGCCACGTACCATGACTTGCTGCTGTCTTCCTGACAAGTATTCCCTGATCCATTGTAGTGCCTTCCCTGTTATCCCTGCTTGGTCCTCCAGTTTTTGCACTAATCTCTTGTGTGGAACTGTGTTAAACGCATTCTTGCAGTCCAAGAAAATGCAATCCACCCACCCCTCTCTCTCTTGTCTTACTGCTGTCACCATGTCATAGAACTCCAGTAGTGAGGTTGAAGGTACTGCTTAGTGAGGTTGAAGGTAAATGGTTAGTGAGGTTGAAGGTACTGCTTAGTGAGGTTGAAGGTAATTGGTTAGTGAGGTTGAAGGTACCACTGATTCCCCTGCTAATCAAGGTAAGAATATTTTAATAGTAGGCGATTCTCAGGTAAGATATATGGACCATGCATTTTGTAACAGAGACAGAAAGGTCAGACAGAGAGTGTGCCTTCCTGGAGCTGGTGTTGGTGACATAGTCAGCAGGTTGGATAATATTATGGCAGGTAATGGGAACAAGTGCTGGGGGTAATGACATTGGGAAGGGCAGGAGAGAGGAGCTGCTGGATAAGTACAGGTCAGCCATAGAAGTAGTTTGGTCTAAGGGAGGGATCCCAGTCATATGTAGCATCTTGCCTAGAAAGGGAGTGGGCAATGAATGGATGTCTAGGGCATTTGGTATAAATTGCTGGCTAGACAGGTACTGCAAGGAACTTGCAACCCCATTCATTGATAACTGGGACCTTTTCTTTGGCAAACGTGATATGTATGCAAGGGATGGGGTTCATCTCTCTGGGGATGGAGTGGCTGCATTAGCCAATTCAATTGAGAGGGTAATTGATGACTTGTCTAGGAATTTAAACTGATAAATTATAGAGGTATGAGTGTTTGTGGGAAACAATCAGGCTGCAGCATTAGGGTTAAAAACAGCAGTTATTACCGGAATACCTCAGGGATATGTTTAAAAGACAATATTCAAAATAAAGTTGCTAGTAATGGCAAATCAATTGATCAACAAACAAAGAGAGATAGTAGAGGGCAACGAGTGACTAGCTCGCTAAAGGTTTACTATACAAATAGTAAGAGTCTAAGAAATAAGATAGATGAGCTAAAATTACTTGTGAGTGTAGGTAATATAGATATTATTGGTATAACAGAGACCTGTTTCAACCTGAAAGATAGAGAAATGCCTTCTGAATGCAACATACAGGGTTATAAACTATTCCACACTGATAGGGTCAACAGGAAGGGTGGTGGTGTGGCGATGTATGTCAGAGAAAATTTAAATTGTTGTCTTAGACATGATATAAGATTAGAAACATCGAACACAGAATCGGTTTGGCTACAGTTTCTCGAAGGACGTGACAAATTAATTTTGGGTGTGATTTATAGGCCCCCAAACCTTGAGAGGGAGTGCAGTAAGCTGTTATGGGACGAAATTCATAGGGCATCTAGATATGAAAATGTTGTGATAATGGGAGATTTTAACTTTAGACAAATTGATTGGAACAATATGACAGGAAATCTTGAGTCTAGTGATTTTTTTTGATACGGTTCAGGATTGCTTTTTAGAACAGGTTGTGACGGAACCAACTAAAGGAAACAATCTGCTTGACTTGGTTCTTGCCAACAAAGATTCACTAAATAATAATCTTGAGGTTAATGATGAGCTTGGGGAAAGGGATCACAAATCACTTAGTTTCAATATATCATGGAATTACCCAGATAACTGCAATCAAATCTCTGTCCCAGATTCTCGCTTGGCCGACTTCATGGGACTGAAAAATTACCTGGGTGGGCTAAATTGGGATGTCCTGACTATGGGTCAGGTAGGTGATCTTGGTTGCCAATATGACGTTTTTCATAACATAGTTCTAGCTGCCCAGACAACTTTTGTTCCGAGTAGGAAAATTAGATCTAATAAAAATGATCCCAAATGGATGAACAATAGATTAAAACATCTCATTGGTCAAAAGAGAGGTAGTTAAGTAATCAATATATTTAATTAAAGAGAGAAATAAAAAAAGGAATAAGAAAAGCAAAAAGGAATTATGAGGCTAAGGTCGCAATGGATTCAAAGACTAACCCAAAAGGGTTCTTTCAGGTATACTGAAGTAAGATTAGGGACAAGATTGGCCCACTTAAGAGTAACTCTGGTCAGATCACTGACAGTGATAAGGATATGTGTGAAATTCTAAATACCTACTTCCTCTCAGTTTTCACCCAGGAAAATACTAGCGATATTCCTGAAATAATAGATTAAGTAGAAAATGATGATAATAAACAATGTACAATTGTGGTAACTAGTGACATGGTCCTCAGACAAATAGTGAAACTAAAACCTAACAAATCCCCAGGTCCTGATGAACTGTTTGCAAGGGTGTTAAAGGAATGTAAAGAGGAACTTAGCATACCTTTGGCTAATATTTTTAACATATCACTACAAACTAGCATAGTGCCTGATAAGTGGAAAATGGCAAATGTAATACCTATTTACAAGGCAGGTGACAGGTCCTTGGCTTCGAACTATAGACCAGTAAGCCTTACCTCCATAGTGGGAAAATTTATGGAATCAATAATTGCCGAAGCAATTCGTAGCCATCTTGACAGGCACAGATTGATTAATGATTCTCAACACGGTTTTACAAAGGGGCGTTCCTGTCTTACGAATTTACTAACTTTTCTCATTAAGGTGTTTGAGGAGGTAGATCATGGTAATGAATATGATATTGTGTATATGGACTTCAGTAAGGCTTTCGATAGAGTTCCACACCAGAGGCTATTGAGGAAACTTAGGACACACGGAATAGGAGGAGAAATTTTTTCCTGGGTAGAGGCATGGCTGACAAATAGACAGCAGAGAGTTTGCATAAATGGGGAGAAATCAGAATGGGGGCATGTCACAAGCGGTGTTCCTCAGGGGTCAATTGTTGGGCCCGTTGTTGTTCACAATTTACATAAACGACATAGATGAGGGAATAAATAGCGACATAAGCAAATTTGCTGATGACACCAAAATAGGCCGTCCAATTCATTCTAATGAGGACATTAATGGCTTGAGTGGTGACGTGTACTTAGCCAGTGGTGACGTGTACTTAGCTAAGTGGTGACGTGTACTTAGCTCTGTGAAGACCTGTTTGTGTGCTCTCTGTGAATCTGAACAGGATGCCCTCTCTTGAGCAGCTTTACCAGCAGCTGAGAGAAGAACTCAGAGTTGCTAAACTGGAGATACGGCGATTAACGGAGGAGAACAAGAGGATTCGTAGTAATCCACCTGTTGTGAGTCCCCAGGTTAAGAAGGGAGCTTGGTCAGTGGTCGGGCAACATGGAACCAAGCTGAAGATTAAGAAAACGGTTGGAGAGGCAGAAACAACGAGAAACCAGAAGACTGCCGTGGAAACTTCCAACTCATTCTCGGTGCTACCTGACGAATCTGAGTGTTCTACTGGGAATGCCACAACGAGCACCAAGGAAGCATTGGCAGACGTGAGTGAGACATCCCTAGAAACCCCAACGAAGACCATCGAGAACGTCATGACGAATTCTACAAGTGGTGTAATGCTACCTGGCGAATGTGAGTCGACTACTCGGAGCATCACTACGGACGACGCCAAGGAAGGTAAAAACATTGTTGTTGTTGGGGATAGCCAGATTAGGTACATAGATAGGGCATTCTGTTTGAAGGATAGGAGTAGGAGGCAGAGAGTATGTTTTCCTGGGGCTGGGATGAAGGATATTGTTAGCCGTCTGGATGACATCATGAGAGGTAATGGGAGCAATCCTATTATCTGTCTCAGTGCTGGAGGCAACGATGTTGGCAGACGTAGGAGTGAGGACCTGATTAGCAGGTATAGGTCAGCAATAGAGATAATTAGGAAGAAGGGTGGCAAACCTGTCATATGTGGCATTTTGCCAAGGAGAGGAGTTGGAAATGAATGGTTGTCCAGAGCAATTGGTGTCAATTGCTGGCTGGACAAATACTGTAAGGAAAATGCGGTAACATTCATTGACAACTGGGACCTCTTCTATGACAGAAATGACATGTATGCCAGGGATGGGGTTCACTTGTCTAGGTGTGGGGTGGGAGCACTGGCCAACGCAGTGGAGGGAGCTGTTAGGTCTTTAAACTAGGAATAGTTAGTGGTATGGGTTTTGGCGGGAAAACTGTGAAGTCGCAGGTAGTAACATGAGTACTAGGAGAACTAGTAATAGGCAAAATGAGGAGGATATTGGAAAGCCAGTGGCACTAATTGACAATGACAGTAATAGGTTTAGTGGAATAACAGAAAGGAGCAGGAAGGGTAAAGAGATAGGAGGGTCATTAAATATTTATTACACAAATAGTCGCAGTGCTAGGAATAAGATGGACGAGTTGAGACTAGTTGCTAGTGCAGGTAACATAGATGTATTTGCCATTACTGAGACGTGGTTTAATTAAAAAAGTCGGGACATGCCTGCAGAATGTCACATTCAGGTTTTTAAATTGTTCCAAGTAGATAGAAGTATCGGGAAGGGGGGTGGGGTGGCATTGTATGTCCGAGATCGCTTGAACTGTTGCATAAAAACAGGTATTAAGTCTGAAGTAACACATACAGAGTCTGTTTGGATAGAATTTTCAGAGGGGCATGAAAAATTAATTTTAGGTGTGATATACCGTCCCCCAAATTTAGATAGGACCAGGGGAGACTACTATGGGAGGAAATTGTTAGGGCCACAAGGCACGATAATGTAGTAATTCTAGGAGACTTTAACTTTAGTCATATTGATTGGAATTTCTTAACTGGGAATTTAGAATCATACGATTTCTTAGAAGTAGTTCAGGATTGTTTTTTGAAGCAGTTTGTGACAGAACCTACAAGGGGTAAATAACCTGCTTGACTTAGTTCTGGCAAACAATGAATCCCTTGTTAATAATTTAGAAGTTTCAGAGGAACTGGGTGCCAGCGACCACAAATCAATTACATGTAGAATTGAATGGAAGTATGATAGTAGGGATAACTCAGTAACAGTCCCAGATTTTCGCCTAGCAGATTACGATGGGCTTAGAGAACACTTATCATCTGTTGACTGGGGTAACGAAGAGAGCTATCAATATGACAGTTTTCTGAACACAATACATGCTGCTCAAAGAACGTTTATCCCTTATAAGGAAATTAGATCAAATAGAAATGACCCAAAAATGGATGAATAATAGGCTGAAATATCTACTAGGGCATAAAAAAGGGAAAATTTATAGGCGTATCAAAAGAGGCAGGGTCATCTTATGAATCAGTATATTGACATTAAAGAGGGGCATTAAAAAAGGGGGTAAGAAAAGCTAAAAGGGACTAAGAAATTAAAGTTTCTAGGGATTCTAAAACTAACCCAAAAAGTTTTTTCCAGGGCTATAGAACAAAATCAGAGATAAGATAGGTCCCCTTAAAAATAAACTATGGGCATCTTACTGACAAAGAGAATGAAATGTGCTCGATTTTAAATAATTATTTTCTCTCGGTTTTACACAGGGAAAACACTAATAATATTCCGGGAATTAATTTTTATAATGGATCAGAAGAAGATAAATTATGTAACATCACAGTCACTAGTGAAATGGTTGTGAAGCAGATAGACAGACTAAAGCAAAATAAGTCAACCCGGGGCCTGATGGGTTTTTTTTAAGGGTTCTAAAGGAATGCAAATGGAAGTCCCGTGAACCATTAACTAATATTTTTAATTTATCTCTTCAAACAGGTGCAGTGTCTGATATGTGGAAGATGGCTAATGGTAATTCCTATTTTTAAAAACAGGGGACAAGTCGTTACCGTCAAATTACCGCCCAATAAGCCTGACCTCAATTGTAGGCAAATTACAGAGTCAATTATAGCTGAGATTATAAGAAGCCATCTCGATAAGCATAGCTTGATTAATGATACTCAGCATGGATTCACAAGAGGCCGGTCTTGTCTAACTAATTTATTAACTTTCTTCATAAAGCTTTTGAGGCTGTTGACCACGATAAAGAATTTGATATTATTTACTTAGATTTTAGTAAGGCATTTGATAGAGTTCCGCACCAAAGACGTTGAAGAAAGTAGCAGCTCATGGCATTGGGGAAGGGTGCTCTCGGGATCGAATCAGGCTCACAGACAGGAAGCAAAGAGTGTCCATAAAGGGGGTTTAAATCCGATGGGGATCAGTAACAAGTGGCGTTCCACAGGGATCAGTCTTGGCCCGTTGTTGTTTATAATATATATCAATGATCTTGATGAAGGAATTACTAGTGATATGAGCAAATTCGCCGATGACACGAAGATAGGTAGGATAATTGATTCAAACGTAGATGTTAGGGAACTTCAGGAGGATTTAGACAAACTCTACTCTTGGTCAGAAAAGTGGCAGATGCAGTTCAATGTAGATAAATGCAAGGTTCTGAAGCTCGGGAGTGTCCATAACCCTAGCACTTATAAGTTAAATAATGTAGAACTTAACCATACAGATTGCGAAAAGGACATGGGGGTTATGGTAAGCAGCAACCTTAAACCAAGACAGCAATGCCTAAGCGTACGTAATAAGGCAAATAGATTACTGGGATTTATATCAAGAAGTGTAAGCAACAGAAGTCCAGAGGTCATACTGCAGCTTTATACATCATTAGTAAGGCCTCACCTAGATTATGCAGTTCAATTCTGGTCTCCATATTACAGAATGGACATAAATTCGTTAGAAAACATTCAGCGTAGGATGACTAAATTAATACATAGCATTAGAAATCTTCCTGACTATGGAACTGAACTTCTCCAGGCCGAGGGACTGACAACCTCAAATTCTACGACTACAAGGGTGATGAACTGATTACATCGTCTTCACATCTCTACTCTTCCTGCCTATTTTCTGTATTCGACTGAAGAAGCCTACTGTGTAGGCGAAACGTTTCGGAATAAAGTTGTCTAACTGTTGCATATGTGTCTTACCTAACAACCTGTCGGTATTGTATACCATTTTGATGTTCATCTTGTCAGACACTGCAACACGTGGCATCTTGGTACAGAAAACACCTTTGACAAGCTTTTCAAGTGAGAAGTGTTGGATCTGAGAGGGACATGACCTATCAGTGGTTACATTCTCACTACTACTACTACTACTACTACTACTACTACTACTACTACTACTACTACTACTACTCTGCACCTCTCCTTCCGACAGTATTTAAGTCTCCGCACTGTCGCTTGATCTTCAGATAGTTCCTGATATGGAACTGAACTTCTCCAGGCCGAGGGACTGACAACCTCAAATTCTACAGACTACAAGGGTGATGGACTGATTACAATCGTCTTCACATCTCTACTCTTCCTGCCTATTTTCTGTATTCGACTGAAGAAGCCTACTGTGTAGGCGAAACGTTTCGGAATAAAGTTGTCTAACTGTTGCATATGTGTCTTACCTAACAACCTGTCGGTATTGTATACCATTTTGATGTTCATCTTGTCAGACACTGCAACACGTGGCATCTTGGTACAGAAAACACCTTTGACAAGCTTTTCAAGTGAGAAGTGTTGGATCTAAGAGGGACATGACCTATCAGTGGTTACATTCTCACTACTACTACTACTACTACTACTACTCTGCACCTCTCCTTCCGACAGTATTTAAGTCTCCGCACTGTCGCTTGATCTTCAGATAGTTCCTGACTATGGAACTGAACTTCTCCAGGCCGAGGGACTGACAACCTCAAATTCTACGACTACAAGGGTGATGGACTGATTACATCGTCTTCACATCTCTACTCTTCCTGCCTATTTTCTGTATTCGACTGAAGAAGCCTACTGTGTAGGCGAAACGTTTCGGAATAAAGTTGTCTAACTGTTGCATATGTGTCTTACCTAACAACCTGTCGGTATTGTATACCATTTTGATGTTCATCTTGTCAGACACTGCAACACGTGGCATCTTGGTACAGAAAACACCTTTGACAAGCTTTTCAAGTGAGAAGTGTTGGATCTGAGAGGGACATGAACCTATCAGTGGTTACATTCTCCTACTACTACACTACTACTACTACTACTACTACTACTACTACTACTCTGCCCCCTCTCCTTCCGACAGTATTTAAGTCTCCGCACTGCGCTTGGGTCTTCAGATAGTTCCTGACTAGGGAACTGAACTTCTCCGGGCCGAGGGATGAAAACCTCAAATTCTACGACTACAAGGGATGGACTGATTACATCGTTTTTCACATCCTACTTTTCCTGCCTTTTCTGTTTTTCGACTGAAAAACCTACTGTTGGGCGAAACGTTTCGGAAAAAAATTTAAAAACTGTTGCATATGGTCTTTCCTTAAGGTAAGGGAACCCCTTTTCCAGGTTTGCCCAGGCCCCCCATAGCTGCAGCAGTTTCTGGTTATTGTCGTGTTGTGTGTGTGTGTGGTGTTGTGTGTGTGTGTTTATCACCTGTTGTACCACCAGTAGGGTTGCAGGGGTCGATTCATAGTTTCCTGGCCCCCCTCTTCACGGGCCGCTACTGGGTCACTTCCCTAAACTATGGCTTTATAACCCCTGCTTAAAGCTATGAAGGATCCCCCTCCACTACATCGTTTCCCCAAAACTATTCCACTTCCTGACTCTCTGTACTGAAGAAATACCCCCTAACACCCCTGTGATTATTGATCTTCATTTCCAACTGTGTCCCCTTTTTTGTTGGTCCCATCTGTGTGACTACCATTTACCACTAATTGTGGTTGTGGGGGCGATTCACACCCCCTGGCCCCACCTCTTCAACGGGCAGCTACCCGGAAAACTCTTTCCCGCTCGGGCTTTATCATACCGCTGGGCTGCGCCGCAGCAAGCAGCAACAAGGCTGCCCCCAATTTTGCCTCCCCTTTCCTATCCGAACTCCAGTGGCCAAATTGCAAGTACTGCTGAAACATATGAAAAAAAACCTAAGTGACATAAAAATTGCGGTGACGACAACAAATGGACTAAAATATGACAAAAGAGGGACCGGGCATTCAAGTACCAGCCGTGCCAGAGTGAACCAAAACATGAACGTTTTCCCGTTTTCCACTCACTGATTGAGCGTGTCACGTGTCGCGGCCTCGTTGTGCTCCGGGTTACCGGGGTTTCCACGGTCGCTCTTACTGCAAAAAACTTTAATTTGGCCCATCAATCCTAACATACACCCCTCTGCGCCGGGAACCAATTTTGGGGAAAACATTATATCTGACAAAAAAAGGGATTAGGGGGCGTACCCAGCAGGTTTACTGCCAGAGGGGGGAAACCGTGTGCAAAATAATAATAATAAGGGAAAAAAAGTCTCCCTGAAAACAATTTTGATACATATGTATAGTGTAACTACGTGGGTCCCCATATTAGAAAAAGGCTAAATGTCTTTGAAAAAAAAGGTGAAATTAAATAAAATGATAAGCCTAAAGAGGCAGGTGCCAGAATTTGCCAGAAACTTCCAAGGTCACTGTTTTTAATAATCTTCCGGGCCCGTATGACTCGCATATAATTTTATGTCCATGGGAATAGCAGAATAATGTTTTTGTAGCAATAAAAAAGTATTTTAATGGACTTTGTGGAGTGGGGTGACTTTATCAGTTTCTTTTTTTTTTTTGAAATACCAACATTACTGTGAATTTCACTAACCTTAGTTCCACGTCGCAATATGCACAACGAGAAAACAATTATTACTACAAAAAAGCGTCCTTTCCCCCAAAATTTTCCCCCAGTCAAATAGTGATAATTGCATTATTGGAGGGACGAAAAAAAATAGAAAAAGCTAGATACGCGATTGATAAACAAGGGTTGAGGCTTTGACCGTTCGTCATTGTAGGGGCGCCACAAACACTGGTTCTTCAACATCAATTTACTTTTGTTTTCAAACAAATCACATATTACTCGGGGTTTCGTTCTTTTGTCCCCCATTACTTGATAGTAAATTCTACTAATGTTTTAGTTGGGGTACTTTTACTTAATGGTCTTATGTTCAGGGGTAAAACTTACATCATGGCTATCATCCTGATGTCTTGATACCCTTTTACCACCCCTTTACAGGTTATTAAACTACTACTATAAAAATAAACTGATTCTCAATAGATATGTACAGAATATACAATTACACCCCACATTTTCAAAAAAACGATCTCACACTGCATAGCTGTTTTTCCCCCAGGGATATCTCAACAACTTTTTGTCCTCTCTCCTTTACATAACTTGGGGTAACCCTGTTTTGACACACTTTTGTCACCCTGGGGTTTGGTGGTCACAACTTTAAAATTTTAAAAAAAATCACCCCCGGAGACACAAATGCCCCAAAAGATAAAGAAGGACCCCGAGATCCTGCCAGGTTTAAGGCCCCCACAGAGAGAGCGGTCATGCGGGGAGAAGAGAAAGAGGGTAACTCCCCCCCACCAAAAAAAAAGACTTTGCCAAGCACAAATTCTCCAGTTTCCCACAATTTTACCCCACCTTAATTTTACTTTTTCAAAGGAAATAAACTTTAAAAACTACTTATTTTAAAATTTGTGTTTAGTGTCTATAGTATAACCATTATATTGAAAAAAATGCTTGACCCAGCTGCCTTCATCATAAGGTTTATATCCTTCTGAATTTAGAGCAAAATCCCCCCAAATTTCAAAATAATTAAGGGATTCCAGATAACTGTTACTTATAAATACAGTTGGGGCCTATAGCCCCCTAACAACCCCACCTCCAAGAAGCTCACAAAAAGCTAGCTGTGTCCCTCAGGATACGGCTAGTAAAAAATAATTCTTAAATCTGAAGGGGTAAACAAAACACTGAAATGCTAAAATTTTCCCCGCACCCTAACTACTCTTCACTTTTTCTGTTATTTACAAGAGATTGCAGAATTTTTAGAAAAGCAATTTTTCCAACCCTAACTCAAATGTGTAATATTTCAATTTTTGTGACTTTTAAAAAAATACACATTACAATGCAAAAAATTTTTCACCAATGCCCACTTGAAAGCCCGCAAACCAAAAGGCCTTTGCCTCTGCTACGGTAATCCAGCAAGCAACTGGAAACCCCCGGGTGGCATTTTCCCCCTGATCGGAGACAAAGAAAACCCAAACCCAAGCCCGGGTGTCCCCCAAAGGCAGGAAACTTCACAAAACATGCCAAGGTGTCCCCTCACTTGGGGGCCGAACCAAAAGTGAGACTTCCAGTCAACCTCACAACCTTAACATGGTCCAAAGGGACTTAAGCCATCTTCCCCCAGGTCCCCCTTTCCCCACAGATCCTCCAAACTTATTAAGAGGAGGCTGTCCCTAGAACATGGAGGGGTCCCAAAGGGGCCCCAAAGGCAAATCGTCGGGGCCCTTTTGTACAAAAAGCACAAACCCAAAACACAACATCACATACCTTTTCCGAACGTCTCAGTTACCGAAGGGTTTTTCACCACTGCCTCAAATCAAAATTCACTACAAACCCCGACCCCCCGTCAACTTTTGCTCCGACTCAAAATCCCTTTTCAGTTTAGAAAAGGGTGGTAGAGAACTCCGGCCCCCCGAGAGTTCACCACGGCAAAAAAAACAAGGGCAGCACATGACAAACACTATGGGACAAAAATATTTACCATGCCTACAGGAAAAAATCTAGAGAGAGCATCAGCCCAAACCCCATTTTCTGACCTTTTAAAATGTTTAACTTTCAAAAATTTAAAAAGGGTGTAGGAACAAAGCCCCTCTTAAGAGTCTTTTATTGTGGTTTTTCATTCTTTGCAAAAACCTCAGGGGGTTAGGTCCTATACACTAACGGGATGTGGGAAGACTGATATAAACTTAAATTTCCAAGTAACACCAAAGCCAAGCCCTTTCTCTACAGTTGAAACCCACTTTGATGCTTTTTTTTTTGGCTGGGTAACAAACGGGCTGAAGGCTATCTCTCTCTGTTTTCATCAAGAATAAAAGAAACCCCCTGTCAGGCCTTTTCCACCCTAGGGAGAGAGCATGGACAGGGGGTGTCCCACAGTTCTAAAAAAAAGAATACCCCCCCCCAAAAGGGGGGAAAAAAACACAAAGAATCAACCAATACCAAATCCCCTATCATAAAAATCTTTGAAGGGGTCCTAAGAAGCAAGAACCCCCTAGAAACCCCCTAACCCCCAGGGAACAGGGTTTAACATGCCCCGGGTTTTTAACTTTTTAAAAAAGAAAGGTTAATATAAAGACAAAAAAACTTAAAATTTTAAAATTTTCAAAACCCAAAAAGGTGCCAGGGATACGAAAAATGCGTGCTAAAAATAACAGGAAACGGGAGGTCTTTAACCCATAAAGAAACCGGAGTAAAAAAGGTCCAGGCACAGGGAAACTGTTTCCACGGCCTCTTTTCCCATTTGATTTTAAAGGGGATGGGGTTTTTTTGGGGTTGGGGTGGTTTTTTTGTTTGGTTGTGTGGGGTTTTGGGGGGGGGGTTTGGGGGGGGGGGTTTTTTTTTTGGGGTGGTTGGGGGTGGGGGGTGGGGGTTTTTTTGGGTTTTTTTGTTTTTTTTGTTTGGGTTTTGGGGGTTTTTTTTGGGGGGGTTTGGTGTTTTTTTAAAAAAGCTGGGGGAAATAAAAAAATTTGGGGGGGGCCAAAAAATATAATTTAACATAAATTTTTTTTCCCCCAAGGAAAAAATGAGGAAAAAAATTTCATAATAAAATAAAAATTTGGAAAAATAACAAAAAACCCGCAAAAAGGGGGAACAGTCAGGACCCCCAAAGGACCAAACTTTTAAAAAAAACTTTTTTGCAGAAAATGAAATAAAAAAAAAGGGGAGGCCAACCCCATGATGACACTCTTCGGTCATTTTTATCTAGGCGGGAATATTGCTGCACAAACAGCACCTTTAAAGGAGGGGGCCCCGATGAAAAGAGAATTTTCCCGGGCGCAAAGGGAAAAAAACCCCATTTTTGGACGCTTTTAGGTTCCTAAACCCGTATTCCCTGGAACGCAGGAGGAGAGATAATGATTATTACACCTGGAAAAACCCAGAGGGACTAGTACCCAACTTGCACACGAAAATCACCCACTACGAAAGCAAAAGACTTGGCAGACGATGCACCACCCCCCAAGAAAAGCGGGGGGGTCACTACAGTTAAAGACCATACAATAAGTGTCAGGGGCCCCCAAAGTTTTAAAATGCCCCCCCCAGCACACTAAGGGGGTACAACAGACCCTGGGATCTTTAAGCTGGACGGACAAGACCAAAGCAGTTTCCCGGGTCAACCCGGGGTGTGGGGCGTATGTTGGTTTGCGTGCCCCGCCGCAAACAGCCCGGTGATCAGGCTTGTCCCCCCAGGGGCCTGGTCTCAGACCGGGGGTGGGGGGCGTTGACCCCCCGAACTCTCTCCCGGTAAACCAGGTAAATATCACCCGCAAAAACACGCACCACCCCCACATCCAGCATCCCCTTGTAGAGGAAAGGGGGATTCAAATCAGGATTTTCAAGATAGGAGCATTCCCTAAAACTTTTTTCCCTTTTCAAAAGCCCTGCACACTTTTTCTTCCAGTTGAATTGAAATTTGGGGGCTGGTCAAAGTTTCGGGGTGGTTACCTGGGAGAGGTTGGGGAGAATCGTCTGTAAAAAACCCCCTGCCCGGGAAACCCCATCATGCTTCCGATTCTGTGGTCTAGGAAAATTTATAATGCCTCCACCTTAGCATGAGTGGGGCAACATTTCCCGGACCAACTACATATCCTAAGAATGTACACTGGCTTGGCCAAACTCACTTTTGCTCAAATTGAAGGTGTAGATTGGCTTGGGTATATGACATTCAAAAACAACTTTTGCAATCTTAACCAAGTGAGTTTCCCACTGTTACTGAATACCACAATATAATCATCTAGATAGGCCCGCCACACATCCAACCCCCTTATGACAGTATTTATTCGACCTGGAAGGTGGCAGAGCATTTTTTAACACCAAAAGGAAGAACATTATATTGAAATAACCCATCTGGAGTGAACGAAGGCAGAAATTTTCCTTTGGCTCGCTGGGTGGAGGGTATCTGATAATACCCTTTAAGTAAGTAAGTCCAGTTTTTGTCTCACTATAACTTTGCCCCTCCCACAGCATTCAATTCACATCATCCATACGTGGCAAAGGGTAACTCAGCCTTCGTTACTTCCTTTACTCGCGATAGTCAGTGCACTATACGCATAGATCCATCAGTTTTGGAAACCATCAGCATGGAGAGCCCACTGACTCATCTCGCTAGGCACTACAAAACTGGTTTTGGAAGGAGGAATTTTCACTTCTTCCTCCATGTGAGAGCAGCGCAAGTTGTTTGTTGGATTTTTTGTTTTTTTTGGGTTCAGCGGTAAGGAGCCCTGCTTTATAGAACAGCTTCTCCCCGACAAACCACGTCATGGGGAGGCCAATTTACTTACTTTTGGGTACATCCTCCCCAAACAAAACCAACAAATCTGGAAATTTTTGGAGAAACTGAACCAAGTCCACAGGCTCCCTGTACACTGAGTCCCTTCATGTGTGCCAAGGGATTTTGCAAGATGGCTGACTTGCACAGCCTTACGTCTGTTGTTACAGAAGTTTTTCAGTATCGTCACTACCTCCTCCAAACTTGAATAGCGGCAGCCCCTGCCCTAGAATGTATTTCTTCAAACCTGTTAATTGTGCACAGTCCTTCGGATTTTCGACGGCCAGGCATCTTAATTACATAATAGGGGCAGACCTGCCTGTGATGACAAAGTCCAATACAAATCGCTCGTGCAGCCAAGGCATGTCCCGGAACCGGCTCCAAAGCTAACACTTTCCTCTCCAACACTGAAGGACGAAGGAGGGGCTGCCCTTTGGTCGTACCGCTGCTGCTTCATGGCCCTCTGACTAGCATTGGAGGTTTCTGCTGGCATCTGTCCTCGCCTGGTCAATCGTTTCCTGAAAGAGAACATCTTCCGCGGGGAAGCTCATTTTCCAACCACCCAAGCCAATGCTCCTGAGATAGTCAGTGGTCCCCTCCACTGGAATGACCCATAGACTAGACTCGAAAGGGCTGAAAACTACTGAGAGAGATCTTGAGGTGCTTTCCCGCAACGGCAACACAAGAGAAAAGGGATACCCTCATCCCAATCACTAGTGGTTTATTTCATACAATAAGCGCGCATCATTGTCTTAAGAGTTTGATGAAAATCTTTCCCTCTATCACTCTCCCATGAGACTGAGTGGTGCTCGGCAGTTGAAAAATTGGGCTGTACATCTAACCCCTTTTAACACTTCCTAAATCATTTCGGGAAAAGTTAGACCCATGATCTGTTAGTACCTCCCGAGGGAAGCCAACATGGGAAAAAGAACTTCATCACAGCCCTGAAGACCATCGAGCGTTATCTTGCGTAGAGGGATTAGCTTCCCTGGGGTAGCCCCTGGTAGTGGAGGGCAAATTATAGGTTAGTAAATAATTATTTTCCCAGTCAGGTCCTGGAGTGGGCCAAACGACATCCACTACCAGCTTGCTGAAGGGTTCACCTGGTGCTGAAATACTCGGCTTGAAGGGGAACAGGTTTAATGCTTCTTGATTAGGTGTTTCCCAATAATTATTTTGGCAGGCATGAACAGGTCCTTTAAATAATCTCCTCTAACCACCGTCCTCCCACAGCCGAGCCAGCAGAAGAGGCCTGGAAACCTGGATACTGTTTTAGCAATACCTAGGTGTCCACCTAAGGTGTGTCAGCACTAAGCTAAGATACATGGTTATCTATAAGGCTCAGGCACCACGACCTGGTGACAAAAACTTGGCTCTCCTTCTACTGGTACAGCAACCGAAGCGCCTTCTTCATGAGTATACCTTTCCTGAAATAGAAGCAATTTCATTAAACTAAAGTCATCCTCCTCAGACACAGCCGAGCTCAGATCGACTTAAAGTGTGTCATCACACCCCTGTGCAGCAATTAGCTGCAATCATAGTAGGGGCCTAATCTCCCTTCCACTACTAAACTTGATCTCGCACCGAATAACTCAACTCGGGTTGTGGTGTCCCTTTACTTTAGTTACAGCCAGTTCAACATCAGAAAATAGTGTTTCCAAACCTAAGTCCTTTCACCACCATCCTCACGAAACTTAAGGATAACCCTTGGTAACCTGGTCCACGAGACATACTTCGTTGTGATGGACACCAACAGAGAAAAAGGTCTGGCAGGGTCTCCTCCCTAGGCCTTCTTCTCTTTTCTTCTCCCAAACTTTGGGCCTGGTTGCCCCCATACTCGTGGTTCTTTCACTGTCCTAACAGGCCCATCACATTATTCCCTAATAAGAGGTCGACCACCTTCGAAGGGAAATTCATCTGAGATACCTACAGGGAGATAGCCAACAGGTATGGCCGAATCGACCCATAATTTGTTACTGTTCCTTATGGTTGAACCCGTAATACCCTTTCAATAAAACATCTACTCCAGTAAGTATCCTAGACATTGGCAACACTACCAGCACTGTAGCCAGGAGTAGGTGCTACATTCCTCCTCTCAAAGGACACATATTTCTCAACCCTACCACACCTTATGCCCAAAGCAAACTTGGTGGACTTCCTAGAAAAAACCTGCATCCTGGGGTCTTCAGACCCAAAGGTACCATCCTCACCTGCTTTGAAAGACCAATAACAGGCAACTGATGTGTGGTCTGCAGATAAGAGTCCTCTGGGGATGGTGGTTCCTCCTGCCATCCCTCTCCCTTTCCTGATCTCGCTGCCTGACCACAAAACTTTTGTGTGGTCCATTTTGTTAATAGTAACAGGCATAGCTCTTAAAGGTATTTTTAAACACCCATTGGTGTTGGATGGTACTGTTTACCTTTCGAGGACTCTGAAATATTATCTATTGTCTAGTAAACCTTGGAGCTCCAGCTGACTTACCTTTTCTTACTATTTAGAGGGTGCCTCAAAGCCTTCATTTGTCCCCTCTGAAAATTCTCGTCCCATTTAACCTTTATACCATAGGACTTGGAATAAAGGTTATAAACGAGTGGGGAAAATTTTCAGAAGGAGCATATCGTTTTTTACTTACAATCCCTGCGAGCCAAGAAATCGTCCACCTTAGATACCAGTGCTTCAGAAAGATTATCTGGGTTTTTATGTCCTCTAATATACTCTGAGGTCAACAGATTGTATTGTACAATTCCTCATGAACCATCAGATCTCCTAATTTGTTATAGTCCTTTATTAAACTCCTTTAGAACAAACCCATTTCTTAAAAAAGAACATTATTACTCATTCCCCAACTGCAGTTAAGGTCTGCCCATGCCCGAAATTTTTTATTTTCTTTCGAACTTTTGTCTATTTCTCAGGTATCATTTGGTATGCAAGAAATACTTCCCTTTCCTCCTCTTTAATCTTATCATAATCAGAGAAAAATTTTGGTGCCCCTCCCGAGTCTTACTCTCTGGAATCCTTTACCCCACAAGTTGTGTCGAACTAGGTAAAGCCCACTTCCTGTTTGGGCCAACCTTGCTCCAAAGCAGTCTTCTCAAGAAGAAAAATACCTATCTGGGTTCACTCTCTGTAAACTTAAGGGTACAAATTTTGCAGCTTTAGTTATGTTAAAGTACTGCCAGGCTCTTGTTCTGAACCTCCTAACCTTTGGACGTTCTTTTCTTCTCCTTACTTTCATTAATTTCATTTCAGCCTCTATACCGCTCATTTCAGTCTCATTCTCTCCATATCACCTGGAGTAGTGAATCCTCATCTTCAACTATAACAGGCATGTTTTACTGATGAATTATTACCTCTTCCCTGAAAGCCTAAAAAATCTGAAGACTACATCTTCTGACATAGTTTTATCTTTAAACACTTGCGTCCTCTCTTACAGTATCAGTGGACAAAGTTTTCGCCCCAGGCACAATAAAAATAACACAAATTGAATGTAACTCTGCACATAGCACGTACCATAACCACAACAAAAATGTGTTACTTAACACCTTTCCTTCCCCCACCTTAGGAAAAAACAAACCTGTAAAACTAAATATATGAAAACAACCTTCCACTGACACCACCTAGGTAATCTTCTAAAACCAGAAAACAAGCAAACTGTTATTACCCCAACCAATACCAGCACATATTTCAAAGAAAATTTTTGAAGTTATTTTACAGTCAAATAACTCTCCCGTCAAAGCTTCCCATGTTACGTTGTTGTCCCTTATTACTTTGAAAGTAAGGTTCTCACTACATGTTCTAAGTGTGGGGTACTTTTACTTAATGGCTTGATTGTCTAGGGTAATACTTCATCAAGGCTGATCAGCCTGAGTGTCTCTGATACCCCTTTCAACACCAGCCCTCTTCACAGGTTTATGTAAACTACTACTATAAAAATATAACTGAATTCCAATAGATATGTACAGAATATACAATTATACAGCCTCACATTTTCAAAACCACGAACAACAACACTGCATAGCTGATCTCCCCATGTAAATCTCAACAACTTTAGACCTCTCTCTCCTTGACTAACTCTGGGCAACCAGTGTTTTCCCCACATTAGTCACCCCTGGGTATGGAGTCACAACTTAAATTTAAAAAAAAAACTCACCCCCTGAGCACACATAATGGCCCCCAAAGAAAGAAGAAGGACCCCAGAGATCCCTTGCCAGGAGGATGAAGGCCAGCCGCCACAGAGAGACCGAGTCAGTCGAGGAGAGAGATGGAAAGATGCTAAGCTCCTCCCACCCAATACAAAAGACTGTTTGCCAACACATTCTCCAGTTATTACACAATCTAACCACAACCTTAATTTTATACTTTTTAACAAAAGGAAATACAACTTGCCCTCCCACCAAAACAAAAGACTGTTGCCAAGCACAATTCTCCAGTTACCATAAACTAATACCACACACCTTAATTTACTTCTACAAAAAGAGGGAAATACAACTTTATAAAATACCTTATTGAATTGGTGTTTGTGTCTATAGTATAACCTATTATATTGAAAAAATAGGCTTGCCCCCGCTGCCCTCTCAGTCAAAAAGGTTGATCGTCCTTCTGACATTAGAGCAAATCCCCATCATTCAATAAATTAGGTATTCCAAAGTAACTGTGACTTATAAATACATGTTGGGTCCCTATAAGCCCCCATAACAATTAGTCACATACCCCATGCCACTCTTCCATTAATCTTTTGCTTTCCACTTTGAATTTTTAATTCCTGACAAAAAAAAATAGAAGATTTACTGATTATGCAGACTACGGATTAGTGAGAAATGGAAAAAAATATCAGTGCACTTGTGAAAGAATAAAAGACTCAACGCCATTGACGTGTATTGGATGCATAGCATGATTTGTTTACTTTGAGCTCAATTTCAAAGTACTTTTCATTGTAAAACCAGTCAAAATCATCTCAATTTCTGTAATATGTCTTCCATTCTATAAAATGAGACCAGGAAAACTAGAATACAGCAATAAATACCATCCGAAAATACAGTGCAAAGTCACTGTTTTAATCCAAAAACACAAAGTTTTTTTTTTTCTCATTACGCACTGTGTGCTGCTGGATTTTTTTTATACCACTCACACTGACCACATAGACCCATTCTTTCATATGTAGGCCTACCAGCTTTCTCTCATTAGATTTGAGGGCGCTAGAATTTAGGTGTACTAGTACGTCAAAAACCCTGGTGCGTAAGCCGTACTAGTACGGCCGAAACCCTGAGAGGGTTAAGGGTTAATGTGCTAGTGACACCCCTGCTTTTCATCAGGGGGATGTTGCATCATCTGCCAAATCTTTTGCTTTCATAGAGAGTGATTTTGGTGTGCAAGTTTTGTACTAGTCCCTCTAGGATTTTCCAGGTGTATATAATCATGTATCTCTCCTGCCTGCATTCCATGAGTACAGGTTCAGGAACTTCAAGCGCTCCCAGTAATTGAGGTGTTTTATCTCCGTTATGTGTGCCGTGAAGGTTCTCTGTACATATTCTAGGTCAGCAATTTCACCTGCCTTGAAATTTGCTGTTAGTGTGCAGCAATATTCCAGCCTAGATAGAAGAAGCGACCTGAAGAGCGTCATCATGGGCTTGGCATCCCTAGTTTTGAAGGTTCTCATTATCCATCCTGTCATTTTACAATGTTATGGTCTTTGAAGGTGAGATCCTCTGCCATGGTCACTCCCAGGTCTTTAACGTTAGTTTTTCACTTTATTTTGTGGCTGGAATTTCTTTTATACTCTGATGAAGTTTTAATTTCCTCATGTTTACCATATCTGAGTAATTGTGATTTCTCATCGTTGAACTTTATATTGTTTCCTGCAGCCCATTCAAAGATTTGGTTGATATCCACCTGGAACCTTGCAGTGTCTGCAATGGAAGACACTGTAATGCAGATTCGGGTGTCATCTGCAAAGGAAGCACGGTGCTGTGGCTGACATCCTTGTCTATGTCAGATATGAGGATGAGAAGCAAGATGGGAGCAAGTACTGTGCCTTAAGGAACAGAGCTTTTCAAAGTAGCCACCTCAGACTTTACTATGTTGACTACTACTCTTTGTGTTCTGTTTGTGAGGAAATTATAGATCCATCTACCATCTACCCTCTTTTCCTGTTATTCCTTTACCACACATTTTGCGCGCTATTACACCATGGTCACACCTGTCGAAGGCTTTTGCAAAATCTGTGTATATTACATCTGCATTCTTTTTGTCTTCTAGTGAATCTAGGACCTTGTCATAGTGATCCAGTAGTTGGGACAGACCAGAGCGACCTGCTCTAAACCCATGTTGCCCTGGGTTGTGTAATTGATGGGTATCTAGATGGGTGGTGATCTTGCTTCTTAGGACCCTTTCAAAGATTTTTATGATATGGGATGTTAGTGCTATCGGTCTGTAGTTCTTTGCTATTGCTTTACTGCCCCCTTTGTGGAGTGGGGCTATGTCTGTTGTTTTTAATAACTGTGGGATGACCCCAGTGTCCATGCTCCCTCTCCATAGGAAGTTAAAAGCATGTGATAGGGGCTTCTTGCAGTTCTTGATGAACACTGAGTTCCATGAGTCTGGTCCTGGGGCAGAGTGCATGGATATGTCATTTATCGCCTGTTCGAAGTCTTTTGGTGTCAGGATAACATCAGATAGGCCTGTGTTTACCAAATTCTGTGGCTCTCTCATAAAAATTTCATTTAGATCTTCGACTCTCAGTCTGGTTAGCGGCTTGCTAAAAACTGAGTTATATTGGGACTTGAGTAGCTCACTCATTTTTTTGCTGTCATCTGTGTAGGACCCATCTTGTTTAACCCGTAAACGGTCCAAATGTATACAGTGGACCCTCGACTAACGATCATCTCCCAACTCGACCAGTTATGTAAGTGTATTTTTGTAAGTGCTTTTGTACGTGAATTTTTGGGGGTCTGAAACGGACTAATCTATTTCACAATATTCCTTATGGGAACAAATTTGGTCGGTAACGGCACCCAAACAGACATCTAAAATGAAATAATATCGTTAGTCGAGGGTCCACTGTACGTATATACATTTTTTCAACATTTGAAAGTATGTAAAAAAAGTAGATCTTCTTTTTGTTTTTCTACATTTGAAAATGTGTAAAAAAACTTTGATCTGCTTTTTTTTTTGTTATATTTGAAAATATGTAAAAAAACTTAGATCTACTTATGTAGCACTACACATGTGAATGTAGATCTGCTTAGACCATTTATGGGTTAAGTAGGGGCCCAATACTGGATGTTGTTCTCGACTTTGATTTGACATAAGAAAAGAAATACTTTGGGTTTCTTTCAATTTCATTTATGGTTTTTAGTTCTTCCCGCGATTCCTGACTCCTATAAGATTCCTTTAGCTTTAGTTCGATGTTTGCTATTTCTCTGACCAGTGTCTCCCTACACATTTCAGGTGTATTGGCCTCTTTTAGCCGCTGCTATTCTTTTCCATCGCCTGTAAAGGGAGCGCCTGTCTCTTTCTATTTTACATCTACTCCTCCTTTTTCTTAAACGAATATGCCTTGAGCATACATTGAGTGCCACAGAGTTAATCTGTTGTAGGCATAAATTGGGGTTTGTGTTGCTTAGTCTATCTTCCCAGCTTATATCGTTTAGGACTTGGTCTACTTGGTCCCACTTTATGTTCTTGTCATTGAAGCTGAATTTGGTGAAGGCTCGCTCGTGACTGATCTCATTTTGTCGGTCTGGGGCTCTGCGCATACATGTCTGAACCTCGATTATGTTGTGATCCAAGTATGTTGTTTTTGATATGGTGACATTTCGTATCAGATCATCATTGTCAGTGAAGATGTGGTCCAGTGTATTCTCCAGTCTAGAAGGCTCTATTATTTGCTGGTTTAAGTTGAATTTTGTGCAGAGATTTAAAAGCTTGTGTGTGTGTGAGTTCTTGTCTGAGCTGCCTCCTGGTGTTATCAGTGCAACAACATTATTTGCTGTATTCCTCCATTTTAGGTGCCTTAAGTTGAAATCTCCCAGGAGCAAGATGTTGAGGGCAGGAGCTGGAAGATTTTCTAGACAGTGGTCAATTTTCAACAGCTGTTCCTGGAATTGTTGGGACATTGCATCCGGAGGCATGTAGACTACCACAATGACTAGATTTTGGTTCTCGATCTTTACTGCTAAAACTTCAACTACATCATTTGAAGCATTAAGCAGTTCTGTGCAAATAAGTGACTCTGCGATATACAGTGGACCCCCGGTATTCGATGGCATCAGTATTCAATAAATCCAGTATTCGATGCATTTTAACGCAAAAATTTTGCCTCGGTATCCGATTGAAAACCCGGTATTCGATACGATTCGTACGAGATGTGTCCACGTGTGGCCTGAACTGCCCTGTGTGTGCCAGTGTTTACAAGCCAGCCAGTGTGCGCGCATCTAAGGATACATTCGGTACATTCCATATTATCACTGTTTTTGGTGCTTGTTTCTGCAAAATAAGTCACCATGGGCCCCAAGAAAGCTTCTAGTGCCAACCCTGTGGTAAAAAGGGTGAGAATTAGTATGGAAATTAAGAAAGATTTTGGAGGGTTTGGGGCTAACCCTGAGAAGCCTATGCCAGTTGTGGAATCTATTGTGCCTACTTCAAAAATTAAGGAAATGTGTGCACAGTGGGTTGAGCTGCAAACCTTTATGGATGAAAATCACCCTAACACAGCTATTGCAAGCCATGCTGGTGACTATTACAATGACAATGTTGTGGCCCATTTTAGACAAATCATAAAGGAACGGGAGGTACAGAGCAACAGAGGTCCAGCGACTCTCAGGCTGGTCCTAGCGGCATTAAAAGAAGAAGGGAAGTAACCCCAGAAAAGGACTTGCTACCTCAAGTCCTAATGGAAGGGGATTCCCCTTCTAAACACTAACACCATCCACACTCTCCCCTCCTCCCATCCCATCAATCATCACCAGATCTTCAATAAAGGTAAGTGTCATGTAACTGCGTATGTCTTCATCAGTTTGTGTGTATTAAAATTAATATTTCATGTGGTAAAAAAATTTTTCTTGCATACTTTTGAGTGTCTTGCACGGATTAATTTGATTTCCATTATTTCTTATGGGGAAAATTGATTCGCTTTTCGATATTTTCAGTATTCGATGAGCTCTCAGGAACGGATTAATATTGAATACCAGGGGTCCACTGTACAGGCCACCCCCCCTCCCTTTTGCCTGTCCACTCTCTCGCATCCGTATAGGTTGTAACCTGGGATCCATATTTCATTGTCCAAGAGATCATTTATGTGGGTCTCTGTGAAAGTCGCTAACATTGCATTTGCCTCTCCAAGCAGTCCACAGATGAAAGGTATTTTGTTGTTCGTTGCTGGCTTTAGACCCTGTATATTTGCAGAGAAGAATGTCATCAGATTGGTGGTATTGGGGGGGACTTTTTTTTTCCGGCACTAATATCTGTATCTGTTGGTTTGGAGTGGAGGCCATCGACTGTGATTCCACTCCAGAAATTACAGGATTTGGTGTACGATTTCTGCCATTTCCTGCCATTTTTTTTTGTCTTCCTGGCACTAAGAAAGCTCTCCCTCTTGAGTGGCTGTGGCTACCCAGGTTTTCCCATGGTCTGGATGTTTTGTATCTTTTTGTCCCCTTTAGATGGTGTGCCTGGCAATTTAAGTTATAGCACTGTCTTTCCTGTACTGAAGAGGGACACATTTCAGGGTGAAAAAGCTTACAGGAAGAGAGTTTGCATTTTCCTGTTGTCATATGGGCACGGCATTTTCTAGGGTGGTCAAAGTTGCACGACCCATCTGTTTTTCCAGATATCCCATGCCTACAGATACCAAGTGCATAATATGTGCACAGGCTTGGTTTCCATTTGCCTTGGATTTTTGTGACTGTATTCCTTGTTGGTGCATGTTTTCCTGTCTCATTCCTATCCTCACTAGTACTAACAATGGAGCTCTCACCAGTTGTTTCTGGTAATATATCCTCACTATTACTAGTGGAGTAAAAGATATTGAGGAAACAGGAAATATAAATGCACCAGCAGTGAATGCAGCTACAATAAATCCTAGCAAACAGAAGTACAATCTATGTAAATACTATGCCTTGGGTATCTGCAGGCACGGTATATCTGGTAAAACAGGTGAGACATACACTTTTGACCATCCCAAAAATTGCCGCACCCACATGACAACAGGAGAGTGCAACTTCCCTTCTTGCAACTTATTTCACCCAGAAATGTGTCACTCATCAATCCATGAAAGAAAATGCTACAATGCATACTGCCAGACACATCATCTAAAGGGGACTAGAAGACACAGACCAGCCAGACTATGGGAAACAAAAGAGAGCCACAACCTCTCCAGGGACAGAGGTTTTTTAGGGCCAGAAGGGAAAAAAAATGGCAAGAAATGATAATCCTACACCACCTGAAAACACCTCTGGAGCAGAGGCATGGACATTGGCCTCTACCCCAGGACAACATATATTAGAGTCAGCAAATAAAACCCCCCTAAATTCCACCAATACATTTGTCTTTGCAAACATACAGGGTCTAAAGCCATCAAAAAACAGCAATATTCCTTACATCAAGGGCCTGCTCACGAAGTCAAATGCAATGTTTGCAGCATTCGCAGAGACCCGCATAAAGGATCATCATGACAACGAAATATGGATCCCAGGTTATAACCTATTCCGATGCAACAGACTAAACATGCAACAAGGGGGTTGGCCTGTATGTCACAGAGTCGCTCATTTGCACAAAACTACTAAACACCTCAAGTGATGTAGTTGAAGTTTTGGTGGTAAAGATTGAAAACCAAAACCTTGTCATTGTGGTAGTATACAAGCCTCCAGATGCAACTTCCCAGCAATTCCAGGAGCAGCTTGAGAAAATAGACCACTGTCTGGAAAATCTCTCAACTCCTTCCCCAAACATCTTACTACTAGGAGATTTCAACCTGAGACACCTAAAAATGGAGGAGTATAGCAAACAATGTTTTAGCGGAGATCACCCCGGGAGGCAGCTCAGATGAAAATTCACACAGACACGAACTACTAAATCTCTGCAAAAAATTCACCTTAAACCAGCAAATAGTAGAGCCTACAAGACTAGAAAATACGGTGGACCTCATCTTCACTAACAATGATGATCTGATACATAATATAACTGTATCAAAGACAATTCACTCAGATCACAACATAATAGAGGTGCAGACATGTATGCACAGGGCTCTGGACCAGCAAAATGTGAGCAGTCATGAAGGTCTCTTCACGAAATTCAATTTCAATAACAAAAACATACAATGGGACCAAGTAAACCATGTCCTAAATGAAACAAGCTGGGAAGATATCCTAAACAACACGGACTTGAACATCTGCCTTGAAAAAATTAATTCTGTGGTTCTTGAGATCTGCTTAAGACACATTCCATTAAGAAAAAGAAAGAGAAGATGTAAACTAGAAAGAGAGAGATGTTCCATATACAGACAAAGGTGAAGAGTCACAGAGCTGCTGAGTGGGGTCAGTATATCTGAAATACGAAGGGAAGCACTAGTCAATGAAATTGCAAATATCGAACTTAAGCTGAAGGAATCTTATAGGAGACAAGAATCACAGGAAGAACTAAAAGCCATAAAGAAAATTGAAAAAAAACAAAATACTTCTTCTCTTATGCCAAATCTAAGGTAAAAACAACATCCAGTATTGGGGCCCTGCTTAGGTGGGATGGGACATACACAGATGATAGCCAAGAAATGAGTGAGATACTAAAGTCCCAATATTACTCAGTGTTCAGCGATCCACTGCCCACTCTAAGTGTCGACAATCCAAATAAATTCTTTATGAACGAAACCCAAAATTTGGTCATCCCAAAACTCGCGGATATTATTATAACTCCACAAAATTTTGAAGAGGCAATTAATGATGTGCCCATGCACTCTGCCCCAGGCCCAGACTCGTGGAACTCCATGTTCATCAAGAACTGCAAGAAGTCCCCATCACGTGCCTTCAGCATTTTATGGAGATGGAGCATGGACAGAGGGGTCATCCCACATACACTAAAAACAACAGACATAGCCCCACTCCACAAAGGTGGCAGTAAAGCAATTGCAAAGAACTACAGACTGATAGCACTAACATCTCATATCATAAAAATCTTTGAGAGGGTTCTAAGAAGCAAGATAGCCAACCACCTAGATACCCATCAGTTACACAACCCAGGACATCATGGGTTTAGAGCAGGTCGCTCCTGCCTCTCCCAGCTACTGGACCACTATTTATTTATTTATTTATTTATTATTTATTTATTAATTTTATTTATTAATTTATTTATTAATTTGAACTATGACAAGGTCCTGGATGCTGTAGAGGATAAACAAAATACAGATGTAGTATACAAAGACTTTGCAAAAGCTTTCGACAAGTGTGACCATGGTGTAATAGCACACAAAATGCAGGATAAAGGAATAACGGGAAAAGTTGGTAGATGGATCTACAACTCCCTGACAAATAGAACACAAAGAGTAATAGTAAACAGAGTAAAGTCCCAGGCAGCCATGGTAAAAAGCTCTGTTCACAAGGCACATACTCCTCCCTTTTCATTCCTCACCTCATTTTGACTTGATTTAAAGCCTAGCTCCATGTCTTCCTTTGCAGATGACCCCGGATCCCATGGCAGTGACCTCTTCGAAGACACGCGAGACCCAAGTGGACATAACCCAATCTTCGAATGGCCATCAAAACAATTGAAGTTCAATGAGGAGAAATTTCAACTATTTCAGATATGGAAATTTTGAAGAAATTAAAAATGTGTCAGGGTATACCACAAATCTAACCATAAATAGACGAAAAGAAGGGAAAGGGACCTGGGAGTGATAATGCGGGATCTTCCCTTCAAAGACCACAAAAATGTATTCCTTATCCTGGGAAAATGATAGGATGGTAATTAAAACCTTAAAAACTAAGGCGCCAAGCCCATGATGATCTCTTCAAATCGCTTGTGCCTCCTAGGGGGAATACTGCTGTACACAAAAGGGCCCCCCTTCAAGGCTGGTGACATTGCGACCTGGAGAGGACAAAAGAACTTTCATGGAACATAATGCAATAAGGCACCTAAACTACGGGGAAAGTTGAAGATCCTTGTCTATATTCCTTAAACGCAAATGGAGGGGATACATGATAAATACACTTGGAAGGGCCTGGAGGGATTGGTACCAAACCCAAACCAAAAAAACCCATACCTGGAGTTTACCTGGAGAGTTCCCGGGGGGGAATGCCCCCGTGGGCCCGGTCTGTGCCCGGCCTCATGGTGGATTTAGAGTTGACAACCAGGCTGTTTCTGCGGCTGCAAAGTATGAGCCACAGCCGGGGGCAGGGACCAACTTTAGGTGCTTGTCCCGTGCCTGCTTGAAGATGCAGGGGTTATTGGTAATTTCCCCCTTTTTATGCTGGGAGGGGATTTGAACAGCTTGGGCCCCCTGACCTTATTGTTTGTCTCTTTAAAAGCTAGTGACACCCCTGCTTTTTTTTTGGGGGGATGTTTTATCGTCTGCCTAGTTTTTGCTTTGTATGAGTGATTTTGTGTGCAAATTCGGTACTAGTCCCTCTGGGTTTTTCAGGTGTTATAATCATGTATCTTCCCACCTGTGTTTCCCGGGGGTACAGGGCGGAACTTAACGTCCCAGTTTGAGGTGTTTTATCTCCGTTATGTGTACCGTGAAGGTTCTCTGTACATTTTCTAGGTCCATATGAAAGCAAATGACTCAGCAGGAGATGCAACATTTCCCCGAATGAAAAGACAGGTTGTATCCACGGTATAACAACTGAGAACAACACAGTAAGTGTCTGGGGCCTACGACTGTTCACTTTCCTCCCAGCATACATAAAGGGGATTACCAATAGACCTCTGGCTGTCTTCAAGAAGGAGCTGGACAGGCACCTAAAGTCAGTACCTGACCAACCGAGCTGTGGTTCGTACGTCAGCTTGCATGCGGCCAGCAGTAACAGCCTGGTTGATCAGACCCTGATCCACCATGAAGCCTGGTCTCAGACCAGGCCACTGGGGCGTTGACCCCCGAAACCCTCTCCAGGTAAACCCAAGTGTTGCATATGTGTCTAATTTATCAAACAATATATACCAAGCAAATGTAATTGCTTAGGTATAAAACTGTTTATGTGTGACTGTGAAGAGTGGCATAGTGTTGGATGTCATTGTCTACACTGGGAGAAACACACTTGATGATGACAGGTGGATGTTGGGCATTTCTTGTGATGTTGTTTGCAAGATGATGGGGCCATACCTTGGCAAGGGCCATACCTTGGCAAGGGCCATACATTGTACACAGACATCTGGTATACAAGACCTATGCTTGCTGATTTCTTATGTGTGAACAGTACTGATATATATGGAACAGTCAGAAGAAATAGAAAACATATGCCAAGGTTCAGTGGCGGCAGTGTTGCACAAGCGTTTCATGCCAATGACATCATGGCACTGACGTGGCATGACAAACGGGATGTGACGTTACTGTCAACCATCCACAGAAACGAGATGGTACAAAGTGAACAGGGAGACCAATGAACGCATTGTAACATTGTAAAGCCAGCTGCTGTCATTGACTATATGAACAGAATGTGACTAGCTGACAAGAGTGACATGATGATAGGGTTCGTTGACTGGGTGCATAGGAGTCACAAGTGGTATATGAAAGTTTTTCCACCTTGTGACTTTGCAATGCTCAATGCCTTCAATATGTTTGAAATAAAGACTGGAAACCGACTTTGTTATGCAGAATTCAGCTTGATTGCCATCAGCTGCAACCAGTGGGGGAAGTGCCAGACCGAATTCTTGCTAAATGTCACTACCTGATTACCACCTACCCCAAAAAAGAAGTGTTCTCAGAAAAAGTGTGTTGTGTGTGCTAACACCTCAAGGTGACCCCAACAGCGGAAGGACACATGATTCATGTCACCAATGTGGGGTGGCACTTCATATGAATCCATGCTTCATGGAGTATCATACAATCCTGGAGTACTTCAAACATAACTGGGACATGTAAATATCGGTGTATAGCTGTATATAATAGAATGTGATTCAGTCAGGTGTACAGTATTGCCTGTAAGTGTGTACATGTGTGTTTGTGACAAATGGTTAATAATTTTGTATAGAATATTTGTCTGAACAACAGTTGGCTATCAGATCAAAAGATCTACTTTAAAACATTATTATCATACCATAAAAACAGAAAATTAAAAAAAAAAATGGAAAAAACGATAAATATGTAGAATTTCTGCAAGCGGCAGTGCTTCATGTTGCCATCAGGTGAGCGACAAGCACTGACTTTGCGGCCTTATATCCCCATAAGCACTGACTCTAAAAATATTTTTCTTACATTACTTTATGTAAAAAATGTCCTCTTTAATTTTTTTTTTTTTTTTTTTCAAAATATTCGGAGCGCTGGGTGAGAGAACATAGATCTACGTTTGGACAGTTAACCCTTAAACTGTCCAAACATAGATCTACGTTTGCACACACAGCGCTCAGAACGTAGATCAACATTTTATTTTTCATTCCTTCAAATTTGGCGTAATAGGCCTGAATCTCCTAGACATGAGAGAATGGGTCTGTGATCTAAGTATGTGCAGTGTGAAAAAATTTGCTGATGCTGCGGTACTGCGTGGTAGCACCAGTTAGTTTCAGCTCCGTCTTGGGTTAACATCATGGCAAACCCCCGTGATTCACTCATGCCTCTGTGTATTAACACTCTACTATTCTCAGAAAGTGTAACAAAACGTGAAGTTTGTGAATTTGACACTGATATAGCCACTGATATTCAAGGAATTAGTGAAACTGTTGATGATAACCCAGATGACCCTCAGCTCATCACCTCTGGGGTGGACAGTGTGGCCATACCAGACCCTCAGACAAGTATCTCTGGGGTTGCTAGTGTACTACCCAAAGGCAACTCCACAAGATGTAATTATCATTTTCCAAGCGTTATAGTGATGACGATAGTGAAAGTGATATAAGTGACGATGATGAATTAAATTTTATGCCCATAGAGGATTCATCAAGTGACAGTGATTATCATTATTCCCCAGTAAAATGTACTTTTAGGCATTGTACCCTACATTCAGGAAGAGTGCCATGTGTAATCAGCGGCAAGGGTCATGGCAGGTCATGATCCAAAACCCCAGCTAGTGATAGTGATCATGAAGGTGAATATGTTGGGATGGAGGAAGAGGAGGTTGGTGGCATGGTGCCTGGACCTCGTGGTGCGGCGGGTGGGCAGACAAAGGACTGCCCTGCACCCTTTCAACCATATGCTGCCTCCACTCCCGTCCCCCCTCCTGCTTCCCCCCCCCCCCGTGTGAACAGTACTGATATAATGTGGAACAGTGAGAAAAGTAGAAAACACATGCCAAGGTTTACTGGAGGAAGTGTAGTGCAAGCATTTCATGCTAATGACATCACGTCCCGTTTGTCATGCACTGATGTGGCAAGACAAACAGGACGTGGTACAAACAGATGGACTGAGCAAGTACAACAATGAATCTATTATAAAGCCAGTTGCTGTCATCGACTATATGAACAATATGCGACTAGTCGACAAGTGTGACATGATGATTGGGTTTGTTGACTGTGTGTGTAGGAGTCGCAAGTGGTATATAAAAGTGTTTTTCCACCTTGTAGACACTGCAATGCTCAAGACTTTCAACATGTATGAAATAAAGACAGGGAAGGGACAATGATATGCAGAATTCACCCTTAGTGTCATCAAGCAGATAGCGAAAAAGTATGGTATCATACTTATACCTGTCACTCAACAGCGACCTGTCACTCCACAACAAGAGGGGGAAGTGCCCGACCAAATAATCCCTAACTGTCACTGCCTGATACCATTACCATCTACTCCAAAGAAGAAATACTCTCAGAAAAAGTGTGTTGTGTGTGCTTACACTACACAGCGACACCAAATGCAAAAAGACACGATTCATGTGTCAGCATTGTGGGGGTGGCACTCTGTATGAATCCATGCTTCTTGGAGTATCATACAGTGGTGGACTTCTAGAAACATAAATGGGACCTGTAAATACCTTGTATATATATGAAAAAAATAGAATGTGATTGAACCAGGTGTACAAATTCATCTATCAGTGTGAATGTGTGTGTTTGTGACAGTATGATTACTAATTCAGTACCAAACATTTGTGTCTCAAAAAGAATTGGCTATGAAATCAAAAGATCTGCAACAAAACATTATTATCATAAAATGAAAACAACAGAAAATAGAAAAGAATTGGAAAAAATTATAAATGTTTATTGTTTCTGCAAGCAGCAGTGCTCCATGTTGCCGACACCTCATCATTTAGCAAGAACTTTGCTGGCTTATATCTCGGTAAATACTGGCCCTAATTTTTTTTTTGTCCTATAACATTTATAAAAATGCACTCTTCATTTAAAAAAAAAATTACTTTTTAAAATATTCGAAGCACTGCGCAAGTGAACATAGATCTATGTTTAGACAGTTTAAAGGTTAAAGGGTTAATGGAAAATAATCTCTCTTTCTCCTACATGCTGTCATACATCTTTTCCAAATCCATAAATGCAACAACTTCCTTACCCTTATCTAAATGCTGTTCACTTATATGCTTCAGTGTAAACACTTTGTCTACACATCCCCTGCACTTCCTAAACCCATGTTCATCTGTGATCTTTCCCTCCATCTTGCCCTTATTTCCTTCAATAACATCTCTACTATACACCATACTAGGTATACTCAACAGGCTTATTTCCCCATGGGTTTTAAACTCTCTTTTGTTTCTTTTGCCTTTTGTTTCCTTTGCTCTCTGTCAATCCCTAAGTACCTTTCCCTCTTTCATTCTATCGGTGTACATAAATTCAGAGCAGCAGTACATCTTGGTGTAAGACACTAAGAGTTTTCTTTAATATTTATTTTAGGGATTTAAGAATTTATTTGAAGGGTCTTATTCTAATAAAAATAAAATTTAGCTTTATTAAATCATGTATAGTCTTTAAGATTTAAATTTTTAAGTACCCATGATACTAAGATGAAGGAAGTTAGAGTATGTAGTGTTGCTATTATTTTACAAATACATGGCACGAAATAACTAACTCAGTATTGTCTTCGCAGGATCTTTGCAAAGTGCTCATGTTCAGCAACGTGCATATGAGTTCAATAACAGCTTGATTATTTCGGCATCAATGTTAAGGTTAGTACAGTAGAATATTTTCCTGGTCAAAGTATGTATTGACTTTTGAATTTTGTTAAAATTTGGATCTTTTTAGTCATAATTTTTTCATTGCTCTTAATTTGTTTTATTTTTTTTTTTTTTTTTATTATCACACCGGCCGATTCCCACCAAGGCAGGGTGGCCCGAAAAAGAAAAACTTTCACCATCATTCACTCCATCACTGTCTTGCCAGAAGGGTGCTTTACACTACAGTTTTTAAACTGCAACATTAACCCCTCTTCAGAGTGCAGGCACTGTACTTCCATTCCCGGACTCAAGTCCGGCCTGCGGTTTCCCCGAACCTTCATAAAGTTACTTTGCTCACACTCCAACAGCACGTCAAGTATTAAAAACCATTTGTCTCCATTCACTCCTATCATACACGCTCACGCTATGCCTTTCTGGAAGTCCAACCCCTCGCACACAAAACCTCCTTTACCCCTCCCTCCACCTATTCCTAGGCGACCCCTCCCCGCCTTCTTCCACTACAGACTGAACACTCTTGAAGTCATTCTGTTTCGTCCATTCTCCTACATGTCCGAACCACCTCACAACCATCCTCAGCCCTTGGACAACAGTTTTGGTAATCCGACCTCATCTAACTTCCAAATACGATTCTCTGCATTATATTCACACCACACATTGCCCTCAGACATGACATCTCCACTGCCTCCAGCCTTCTCCTCGCTGCAACATTCATCACCCACGCTTCACCCCATATAAGAGCGTTGGTAAAACTATACTCTCATACATTCCCCTCTTTGCCCCCAAAGGAAAAAGGGTTTCTTTGTCTCCACAGACTCCAAAGGGTGCACCACTCACTCTTTTTCCCTCATCAATTCTATGATTCACCTCATCTTTCATAGACCCATCTGCTGACACGTCCACTCCCAAATTTATCTGAATACGTTCACCTCCTCCATACTCTCTCCCTCCAATCTGATATTCAATCTTTCATCACCTAATCTTTTGTTATCCTCATAACCTTACTCTTTCCTGTATTCACCTTTAATTTTTTTCTTTGCCCCAACCCCACCAATTCATCACCAATCTCTGCAACTTCTCTTCAGAATTCCCCAAGAGCACAGTGTCATCAGAAAAAAGCAAACTGTGACAACTCCCACTTGTGGTGTGATTTCTTTATCTTTTAACTCCACGCCTCTTGCCAAGGACCCTCGCATTTACTTCTCTTACAACCCATCTATAAATATATTAAACAACCCGGTGACATCACACATCCTTGTCTAAGGGGCCCACTTTTATGGGAAAAAATTTCCCTCTTTCCTACATACTCTAACTTGAGCCTCACTATCCTCGTAAAAACTCTTCGCTGCTTTCCCGTAAACCTACCTCCTACACCATACACTTGCAACATTTTGCCACATTGCCCCCTATCCAACCCTGTCATACGCCTTTTCCAAATCCCATAATGCCACAAAGACCCCTTTAGCCTTATCTAAATACTGTTCATTATATGTTTCACTGTAAACACCTGGTCCACACACCCCTACCTTTCTAAAGCCTCCTTGTTCATCTGCTATCCTATTCTCCGTCTTACTCTTAATTCTTTCAATTATAACTCTACCATACACTTTACCAGGGACACTCACAGACTTATCCCCTATAATTTTTGCACTCTCTTTTATCCCCTTTGCTTTATACAAAGGAACTATGCATGCTCTCTGCCAATCCCTAGGTACCTTACCTTCTTCCATACATTTATTAAATAATTGCACCAACCACTCCAAACTATATCCCCACTGCTTTTTAACATTTCTATCTTTATCCCATCAATCCGGCTGCCTTACCCCCTTTCATTTTACCTACTGCCTCACGAACTTCCCCCACACTCACAACTGGCTCTTCCTCACTCCTACAAGATGTTATTCCTCCTTGCCCTATACACGAAATCACAGCTTCCCTATCTTCATCAACATTTAACAATTCCTCAAATATTCCTTCCATCTTCCCAATACCTCTAACTCTCCATTTAATAACTCTCCTCTCCTATTTTTAACTGACAAATCCATTTGTTCTCTAGGCTTTCTTAACTTGTTAATCTCACTCCAAAACTTTTTCTTATTTTCAACAAAATTTGTTGATAACATCTCACCACTCTCTCATTTGCTCTCTTTTTACATTGCTTCACACTCTCTTAACTTCTCTCTTTTTCTCCATATACTTTCCCTCCTTGCATCACTTCTACTTTGTAAAAACTTCTCATATGCTAACTTTTTTCCCTTACTACTCTCTTTACATCATCATTCCACCAATCGCCCCTCTTCCCTCCTGCACCCACTTTCCTGTAACCACAAACTTCTGCTGAACACTCTAACACTACATTTTTAAACCTACCCCATACCTCTTCGACCCCATTGCCTATGCTCTCATTAGCCCATCTATCCTCCAATAGCTGTTTATATCTTACCCTAACTGCCTCCTCTTTTAGTTTATAAACCTTCACCTCTCTCTTCCCTGATGCTTCTATTCTCCTTGTATCCCATCTACCTTTTACTCTCAGTGTAGCTACAACTAGAAAGTGATCTGATATATCTGTGGCCCCTCTATAAACATGTACATCCTGAAGTCTACTCAACAGTCTTTTATCTACCAATACATAATCCAACAAACTACTGTCATTTCGCCCTACATCATATCGTGTATACTTATTTATCCTCTTTTTCTTAAATATGTATTACCTATAACTAAACCCCTTTCTATACAAAGTTCAATCAAAGGGCTCCCATTATCATTTACACCTGGCACCCCAAACTTACCTACCACACCCTCTCTAAAAGTTTCTCCTACTTTAGCATTCAAGTCCCCTACCACAATTACTCTCTCACTTGGTTCAAAGGCTCCTATACATTCACTTAACATCTCCACAAATCTCTCTCTCTCCTCTGCATTCCTCTCTTCTCCAGGTGCATACACGCTTATTATGACCCACTTCTCGCATCCAACCTTTACTTTAATCCACATAATTCTTGAATTTACACATTCATATTCTCTTTTCTCCTTCCATAACTGATCATTTAACATTACTGCTACCCCTTCCTTTGCTCTAACTCTCTCAGATACTCCAGATTTAATCCCATTTATTTCCCCCCACTGAAACTCTCCTACCCCCTTCAGCTTTGTTTCGCTTAGGGCCAGGACATCCAACTTCTTTTCATTCATAACATCAGCAATCATCTGTTTCTTGTCATCCGCACTACATCCACGCACATTTAAGCAACCCAGTTTTATAAAGTTTTTCTTCTTCTCTTTTTTAGTAATTGTATACAGGAGAAGGGTTACTAGCCCATTGCTCCCGGCATTTTAGTCGCCTCATACGACACGCATGGCTTACGGAGGAAAGATTCTTTTCCACTTCCCCATGGACAATAGAAGAAATAAAAAAGAACAAGAGCTATTTAGAAAAAGGAGAAAAACCTAGATGTATGTATATATATATATGCATGTGCGTGTCTGTGAAGTGTGACCAAAGTGTAAGTAGGAGTAGCAAGATATCCCTGTTATCTTAGCGTGTTTATGAGACAGAAAAAGAAACCAGCAATCCTACCATCATGCAAACAGTTACAGGTTTTTGTTTCACAGTCATCTGGCAGGACGGTAGTACTTCCCTGGGTGGTTGCTGTCTACCTACCTAAGTATATATTTTTTTCAGCAAAGACAAAGATACCTGGTGCAGTTTGATTGGAGATGGAGCTATGATTGAGGCTGTAAAGTTAGCAGAGGACAAGTCTGGGGATATGATAGTACGCTTGTATGAGATGAAAGGCGGGAGTCCCAAGATATTGTAAGTATCCTATATTAAGTCAAGGATGTCTTAATCTTAAGAAAAAAAATTGAATACTCAAAGACTTTTTTTTATTTTTACATAGATCTATTGACAGATTAAGTGGTATTAACCTGTTTCAGCTCAGTTCAAAAGTGGGGCCCTTCCTTAGAGACAATATCACCCTGAAGATATGACCCACGGCATTCAGTTAACTCTCTGGTACTTGTTTACTGCTAGGCCAACAGAGGCAAAAGGTTTAAGGAAATTTGTTTATATTCTCTTCAGTTTCTTGAATTGAAAATGGGTCACTCTGGCTGTGAGCCATATGCTCTACCACTTTTCAGAAGTAGGACTGAGTATCAAAATAACACTCCCTCTGTTGTTCAGTAATGGTTGATATATGTGCATGTGAGTGAGTGTGAGTGAGTGAGTGAGTGAGTGAGTGAGTGAGTGTGTGTGTGTGTGTGTGTGTGTGTGTGTGTGTGTTTGTGTGTTGTGTGTGTGTGTGTGGGTGTGTGTTTTGGGGTTGCATGTGTGTGTGTGTGTATGTGTGTGTACTCACCTATTTGTACTCACCTTTTGTGGTTGCAGGGGTCGAGTCATAGCTCCTGGCCCCGCCTCTTCGCTGATTTCTACTAGGTCCTCTCTCTCCCTGCCCATGAGCTTTATCATACCTCGCCTTAAAAAATATGTATGGTTCCTCCGCCTCCACTACGTCACTTTCTAGGCTATTCCACGGTCTGACTACTCTATGATTGAAGAAATACTTCCTAACATCCCTTTGATTCATCTGAGTCTTCAACTTCCAATTGTGACCTCTTGTGTCTGTGTCCCCTCTCTGGAACATTCCGTGTTTGTCCACCTTGTCTATTCCGCGCAGTATTTTATATGTTGTTATCATGTCTCCCCCTGACCCTCCTGTCCTCCAGTGTCGTCAGGCCGATTTCCCTCAACCTTTCTTCGTAGGACAATCCCCGTAGCTCTAGGACTAGCCTTGTTGCAAACCTTTGCACTTTCTCTAATTTCTTGATGTGCTTGACTAGGTGTGGATTCCAAACTGGTGCTGCATACTCCAGTATTGGCCTGACGTAAATGGTATACAGAGTCTAGAACAAATCCTTACTGAGGTATCGGAACGCTATCCGTAGGTTTGCCAGGTGCCTGTATGCTGCAGCAGTTATCTGATTGATGTGCACCTCAGGAGATATGCTTGGTGTTATTCTCACCCCCAGATCTTTTTCCTTGAGTGAGGTTTGCAGTCTTTGGCCATCTAAACTATATTGTGTCTGCGGTCTTCTTTCCCCTTTCCCCCAATCTTCATGACTTTGCATTTGGCAGGGGTTAAACTCAAGGAGCCAGTTGCTGGACCAGGCTTGTAGCCTGTCCAGGTCTCTTTGTAGTCCTGCCTGATCCTCATCTGATTTGATTCTTCTCATTAACTTCACATCATCTGCAAACAAGGACACTTCGAGTCTATCCCTTCTTTTTATGTTGTTCACATATCCCAAGAACAGCACGGTCCTAGGACTGACCCTGTGGAACCCCGCTTGTCACAAGCGCCCACTCTGACACCTCATCACGTACCATGACTCGTTGTTGCCTCCCTGTCAGGTATTCTCTGATCCATTTGCAGTCCCTTTTCCCTGTTATGTGTGCCTGATCCTCTAGCTTTTTTTCAGTAACCTCTTGTGAGGAACTGTGTCGAAGGCCTTCTTGCAGTCCAAAAAAATGCAGTCGATCCACCCCTCTCTCTCATGTCTTACTTCTGTCACCTTGTCATAAAAACTCTAGTAGGTTTGTGACACAGGATTTTCCTTCCCTGAAACTGTGCTGGTTTTCAGTTCTACACTTGTTTCTTTCCAGGTGCTCCACACTCTCCTCCTGATGATCTTCTCCATGACCATGCTTACTATACTTTTTAGTGATACAGGTCTGTAGTTTAGTGCCTCATGTCTGTCTCCCTTTTTAAAAATTGGGACTACATTTGCCATCTTCCATACCTCAGGGAGTTGCCCAGTTTCAAATGATGTGTTTTAAGTTTTTTGTTAATGGCACACACAATATCTTTGCTCCCTCTTTAAGGGCCCCCAGGAGGATGGGTTTTCTGGTTTCCCCCCGCCTTTGAGGTTTTCAAGTTCGCATAGCAGCTTCTTCACTTCCTCCTTGGTATATGTACCTCATCCAGCACTTGCTGGTGTACCCCCCTGTTCTGATTTCCTGGAGTCCTACTGGTTTCCACTGTGTGTGTGTGTGTGTGTGTGTGTGTGTGTGTGTGTGTGTGGTGTATACAGTGGACCCCCGCCTTACGATCAGCTCCCAACTCGAACAATTATGCAAGTGTATTTTTGTACGTGCTTTTGTACGTGTATTTTTGGGAGTCTGAAACTGACTAATCTAATTCACAATATTCCTTATGGGAACAAATTTTGTCGGTAATGGCACCCGAACAGACTTCTTGAATGAAATAATATCGTAAGGCGGGGGTCCACTGTATTTTTTTTTTTATTTATTAACACACTGGCCGATTCCCACCAAGGCAGAGTGGCCCGAAAAAGAAAAACTTTCACCATCATTCACTCCATCACTGTCTTGCCAGAAGGGTGCTTTACACTACAGTTTTTAAACTGCAACATTAACACCCCTCCTTCAGAGTGCAGGCACTGTACTTCCCATCTCCAGGACTCAAGTCCGGCCTGCCAGTTTCCCTGAATCCCTTCATAAATGTTACTTTGCTCACACTCCAACAGCACATCAAGTATTAAAAATCATTTGTCTCCATTCACTCCTATCAAACACCCTCATGCATCCCCGCTGGAAGTCCAAGCCCCTCCCCCACAAAACCTCCTTTACCCCCTCCCTCCAACCTTTCCTAGGCCAACCCCTACCCCGCCTTCCTTCCACTACAGACGATACACTCTTGAAGTCATTCTGTTTTGCTCCATTCTCTCTACATGTCCGAACCACCTCAACAACCCTTCCTCAGCCCTCTGGACAACAGTTTTGGTAATCCCGCACCTCCTCCTAACTTCCAAACTACGAATTCTCTGCATTATATTCACACCACACATTGCCCTCAGACATGACATCTCCACTGCCTCCAGCCTTCTCCTCGCTGCAACATTCATCACCCATGCTTCACACCCATATAAGAGCGTTGGTAAAACTATACTCTCATACATTCCCCTCTTAGACTCCAAGGACAAAGATCTTTTTCTCCACAGACTCCTAAGTGCACCCCTCACCCTTTTCCCCTCATCAATTCTATGATTCACCTCATCTTTCATAGACCCATCCGCTGACACGTCCACTCCCAAATATCTGAATACATTCACCTCCATATTCTCTCCCTCCAATCTGATATCCAATCTTTCATCACCTAATCTTTTTGTTATCCTCATAACGTTACTCTTTCCTGTATTCACTTTTAATTTTCTTCTTTTGCACACCCTACCAAATTCATCCACCAACCTCTGCAACTTCTCTTCAGAATCTCCCAAGAGCACAGTGTCATCAGCAAAGAGCAACTGTGATAACTCCCACTTATGTGTGATTCTTTATCTTTTAACTCCACGCCTCTTGCCAAGACCCTCGCATTTACTTCTCTTACAACCCCATCTATAAATATATTAAACAACCATGGTGACATCACACATCCCTGTCTAAGGCCTACTTTTACTGGGAAATAATCTCCCTCTTTCCTACATACTCTAACTTGAGCCTCACTATCCTCGTAAAAACTCTTCACTGTTTTCAGTAACCTACCTCCTACACCATACGCCTGCAACATCTGCCACATTGCCCCCCTATCCACCCAGTCATACGCCTTTTCCAAATCCATAAATGCCACAAAAACCTCTTTAGCCTTATCTAAATACTGTTCACTTATATGTTTCACTGTAAACACCTGGTCCACACACCCCCTACCTTTCCTAAAGCCTCCTTGTTCATCTGCTATCCTATTCTCCATCTTACTCTTAACCCTTTGACTGTCGCGGCCGTATATATACGTTTTACGAGGTGCCGTATATATACTCATAAATTCTAGCGGCTTCAAATCAAGCAGGAGAAAGCTGGTAGGCCCACATGTGAGAGAATGGGTCTGTGTGGTCAGTGTGCACCATATAAAAAAAATCCTGGAGCACGCAGTGCATAATGAGAAAAAAAAAACTCCGACCGTTTTTTTTAATTAAAATGCCGACTTTGTGGTCTATTTTCGTATAGTATTTATGGTTGTTTTCTCGTTTTCTTGGTCTCATATGATAGAATGGAAAACATATTACAGAAATAGAGGTGTTTTTGATTGATTTTACTATAAAAAGAACCTAGAAATGGAGCTCAAAGTAGGGGAAATGAATGATTTTTGCCAATGTTCAAAAGTAAACAAATGATGCCTTTGTCCAATAAATGTCCAACTAGCCAATCTAATATGCAGTCACGAATGGGTTGATGTTATTTATACAGTTATTACAGCATTGCAGTAGTCTGCATAATAGTAAGTCTAATATTTTTTGTTTGAATAAAAATTCAAAATAGAAAGCAAGAGTAATATCAGAGGGGCCTGGAGACGTAACTGATGAACAAAGAAAACGTTATTTTAGAGCCTGGAATGTCTGCATTGTTCATTCTGGACCTTATTTTGAAATTGTCATATTTTTTAGTTTTCGTGAAATTGGCCAAATTGCAAATTTCTGACCACATTATTAGGTAGTTGAAATCAGTAAATGGGCAGTTTCTTGTACTCAATCGATAGAAAAAATGAAGTTCTAAAGAAATAGCTATGAGTTTGTTCGACTGGAACAATGGAATTAGCGGAAAATAGGGCTCAAAGTGGGCGAAATCGCCGATTTGTAAACAGCGCCGAGGTCGCTAACTTCGCGAGAGCATAATTCCGTCAGTTTTCCATCAAATTTCGTTTTTTTGGTGTCATTACAATCGGGAAAAGATTCTCTATCATTTCATAAGAAAAAATTATTTTTTTTTTTTTAAATTTTGCAACACCAGGAGACACCTCAGGATTGGGGGTTGCGACAGTCAAAGGGTTAAGTCTTTCAATAATAACTCTACCATACACTTTACCAGGTATACTCAACAGACTTATCCCCCTATAATTTTTGCACTCTCTTTTGTCCCCTTTGCCTTTATACAAAGGAACTATGCATGCTCTCTGCCAATCCCTAGGTACCTTACCCTCTTCCATACATTTATTAAATAATAGCACCAACCACTCCAAAACTATATCCCCACCTGCTTTTAACATTTCTATTTTTATCCCATCAATCCCGGCTGCCTTACCCCCTTTCATTTTACCTACTGCCTCACGAACTTTCCCCACACTCACAACTGGCTCTTCCTCACTCCTACAAGATGTTATTCCTCCTTGCCCTATACACGAAATCACAGCTTCCCTATCTTCATCAACATTTAACAATTCCTCAAAATATTCCTTCCATCTTCCCAATACCTCTAACTCTCCATTTAATACCTCTCCTCTCCTATTTTTAACTGACAAATCCATTTGTTCTCTAGGCTTCCTTAACCTGTTAATCTCACTCCAAAACTTTTTCTTATTTTCAACAAAATTTGTTGATAACATCTCACCCACTCTCCACAAAGGGGGCAGTAAAGCAATAGCAAAGAACTACAGACCGATAGCACTAACATCCCATGTCATAAAAATCTTTGAAAGGTTCGTAAGAAGCAAGATCACCACCCATCTAGATACCCATCAGTTACACAACCCAGGGCAACATGGGTTTAGAGCAGGCCGCTCCTGTCTGTCCCAACTACTGGATCAGTACGACAAGGTCTTAGATGCACTAGAAGACAAAAAGAATGCAGATGTAATACATACAGACTTTGCAAAAGCCTTCAACAAGTGTGACCATGGCGTAATAGCGCACAAAATGCATGCTAAAGGAATAACAGGAAAAGTTGGTAGATGGTAGAGTAATAGTCAACAGAGTAAAGTCTGAGGCAGCTACGGTGAAAAGCTCTGTTCCGCAAGGCACAGCACTCGCTCCCATCTTGTTTCTCATCCTCATATCTGACATAGACAAGGATGTCAGCCGCAGCACCGTGTCTTTCTTTGCAGATGACACCTGAATCTGCATGACAGTGTCTTCCATTACAGACACTGCAAGGCTCCAGGTGGACATCAACCAAATCTTTCAATGGGCTGCAGAAAACAATATGAAGTTCAATGATGAGAAATTTCAATTACTCCGATGTGGTAAACATGAGGAAATTAAAACTTCATTAGAATACAAAACAAATTCCAGCCACAAAATAGAGCAAAAAACCAACGTCAAAGACCTGGGAGTGATCATGTTGGAGGATCTCACCTTCAAGGACCATAACATTGTATCAATCACATCTGCTAGAAAAATGACAGGATGGATAATGAGAACCTTCAAAACTAGGGATGCCAAGCCCATGATGACACTCTTCAGGTCGCTTCTTCTATCTAGGCTGGAATATTGCTGCACACTAACAGCACCTTTCAAGGCAGGTGAAACTGCTGACCTAGGAAATGTACAGAGAACCTTCACGGTGTGCGTAACTGAGATAAAACACCTCAATTACTGGGGGCGCTTTTAGTTCCTGAACTTGTACTCCCTGGAATGCAGGCAGGAGAGATACATGATTATATACACCTGGAAAATCCTAAAGGGACAAGTACAGAACTTTCACACAAAAATCACTCACTTTGAAAGCAAAAAACTCGGCAGACGATGCAACATCCCTCCAATGAAAAGCAGGGGTGTCACTAGCATGTTAAGAGACAACACAATAAGTGTCAGGGGCCCGAGACTGTTCAACTGCCTCCCAGCATGCATAAGGAGGATTACCAATAGACCCCTGGTTGTCTTCAAGTTGGCACTGGACAAGCACCTAAAGTCGGTACCTGACCAGCTGGGCTGTGACTCGTTCGTTGGATTGTGTGCAGCCAGCAGTAACAGCCTGGTTGATTAGGCTCTGATCCACCATGAGGCCTGGTCACAGACCAGGCTGCGGGGGTGTTGACCCCTGAAACTCTCTCTAGGTAAACTCCAGGTAAACAGTAGAACAAGTTAATATAAATATGAGATGTTTGTATAGTTGGCTTACAGGAGTGAACTAAAAGCATATGCGTTCATCTGGTTTGTTTACATAACTCACGTCTGTCCTCTCTCATGTACTCATTCTCTCTCTCGTTTATTTGTTTAATCTTATTTACTCACCTCTCACCCTACATTAAGACTACAAATATTTTAACCCTTTGACTGTCGCGGCCGTATATATACGTCTTACGAGGTACCGTGTTTGACGTATATATACTCATAAATTCTAGCGGCTTCAAATCAAGCAGGAGAAAGCTGGTAGGCCCACATGTGAGAGAATGGGTCTGTGTGGTCAGTGTGCACCATATAAAAAAAATCCTGGAGCACGTAGTGCATAATGAGAAAAAAAAACTCCGACCGTTTTTTTTATTAAAATGCCGAATTTGTGGTCTATTTTCGTATAGTATTTATGGTTGTATTCTCGTTTTCTTGGTCTGATTTGATAGAATGGAAAACATATTATAGAAATAGAGGTGATTTCGATTGATTTTACTATAAAAAAAACCTAGAAATGGAGCTCAAAGTAGGGGAAATGTTTGATTTTTGCCAATGTTCAAAAGTAAACAAATGATGCCGTTGTCCAATAAATGTCCAATTAGCCATTCTAATATGCAGTCATGAATGGGTTAATGTTATTTATACAATTATTACAGTATTGCAGTAGTCTGCATAATAGTAAGTCTTCTATTTTTTGTTTGAATAAAAATTCAAAATAGAAAGCAAAAGTAATATCAGAGGGGCCTGGAGACATGACTGATGAGCAAAGAAAATGTTATTTTAGAGCCAGGAATGTCTGCATTATTCATTCTGGACCTTATTTTGAAATTGTCATATTTTGTAGTTTTCGTGAAATTGGCCAAATTGCAAATTTCTGACCACATTATTAGGTAGTTGAAATCGGTAAATGGGCAGTTTCTTGTGCTCAATCGATAGAAAAAATGGAGTTCTAAAGAAATAGCTATGAGTTTGGGCGACTGGAACAATGGAATTAGCCGAAAATAGGGCTCAAAGTGGGCGAAATCGCCGATTTGTAAACAGCGCTGAGGTCGCTAACTTCGTTAGAGCATAATTCCATCAGTTTTCCATCAAATTTCGTTTTTTTGGTGTCATTACAATCAGGAAAAGATTCTCTATCACTTCATAAGAAAAAATATTTTTTTTTTTTTTAAATTTTGCGACACCAGGAGACACCTCAGGATTGGGGGTTGCGACAGTCAAAGGGTTAAGGTAAGTAATGAGTGTACTGTATATGCATTTTATCGCTCTAGGGCACTTTAAATGCCTAGTATATAATGTGTGGGTGGGGTGGCCAGATGGGGTTACAATACCTACTACACTATTCGATACCTACCTACCCTACTATTCATTATTATTTTTTTTATTATCACACTGGCCGATTCCCACCAAGGCAGGGTGACACCATATATTAAGACTACAAATATTTTAAGGTAAGTAATGAGTGTACACTATATGCATTTTATCACTCTAGGGCTCTTTAAATGTTGAAGTATATTATGTGTGGGTGGGAGGGGTGGCCTGGCTGGCTACCATAACTACCACACCTAACTTCTTACAATAAACACTACTCACCCTACATTAAGCCTACAAATATTTTGAGGTAAGTAATGAGTGTACTTTGTGTGTATTTTACTTTTTATTGTTTTTTAATGCCTTGTTCTATTGCTAACTTAATATATATTAGTGTAAACTTATTATCTGACATTTATAAGTGGAAACAAATGGCATTTTGCTTTCTGGCAACGTCCGCTTTCCAGCAGTAACCTGGAACCTAACTTACTATATAAACGGGGCCCAACTGTACAATGCTGGCAGTAAATGAGTGCATATTTTCCTGCTATGATATCTTTCCTGGCTTGAGTGAAGCTTTGAGCACAGAAAAGTACAGTGGAACCTCTGTTATCGTATGCCCTGGTTTTCATAGGGTTCGGTTTTCAACGACTTTTTTCATCTAAATTTTGTTCCAGTTTTTGTCATTCGCTCGGTTTTCATAGAGTTGACAATGGTCCATACTAAATGCGTCTGCCTGCCCGCGCCCACACAAAGCATCCCACGCATTCTGACTTAGTCTGGCATTGTTTCTCATTAAGTGAACATTACCCCACACATTCGGATAACATTTCATAATAATCCATTGTTTTTTTGCTTGTTTATTGAGTGGGACTGTTAAATAAGTTACCATGGGGCCAAAGAAAGTTCCAATTGATAAAGAAGGTGAGAAATATGATAGAATTCAAGAAAGAACTCGTAGCAAAGTACGAAAGTGGTGTACGCGTGGCTGATCTTGCCAGGATGTATGGGAAGTCCGCATCAACGACCAATTCCATCCTGGCAAAGAAAAAAGAAATCAAGGAAGCTGATGTTGCAAAAGGGGTAAATGTGCTAATGAAACAGAGATCATAAATAATTGAAGATGTTGAGAAGTTGTTGTTGGTGTGGATCAATGAATAACAGTTAGCAGGAGATAGTGTTTTGATGGAAGAGTCGGTGAACGACCACAGGGAAGAGCTAACCACTGAACAGCTCAAAGGCCTTCAACTGGAACAGCTACAGACCACAGCTGAGGAAATTGCTTCAGAGGAGGAGGAGGAAGAGAGAGGGGAGAATGTGCCTTCTTCAGTAATTAAGGACATGTGTGCAAAGTGGAATGAGTTGCAAAGTTTTGTGGAGAAATATCAACCTAACAAAGCTGTTGCAAGTTATATCTGCAACATGTTCAGAGACAATACCTTGTCCCATTTTAGGCAAATCTTAAAGAGACGCCAGAAACAGACCTCTCTGGACAGATTTTTTGTGTGACAGGGGTCCAATGACTCTCAAGCTGGTCCTAGTGTCAGTAAAAGACAAAGAAGGGAAGTAACCCCAGATAGGGCCTTGATACCTGAAGTCCTTATGGAGGAGGATTCCCCTTCCAAACAGTAACCTCTCCTCCTCACTCTCCCTTCCTGGCCGTCTTCCATACACCAACAAGAATATTCAGTAAAGGTAAGAGTAATGTTAAACATTCATTTATCCATTTCATTAGTCATTTATATTTATTTCTCATTTTCTGTATGTAAAACTATAGTTATTCTCTATAAAATATATTTTTTATTAATATTTTTGGGTGTCTGGAAGAGATTAATCGCATTTACATTATGTCTTATGGGAAACACTGCTTCAATTTTCGTACAATTCGGTTTTCGTCAGACTTTCTGGAACGAATTAATCACAAAAACCGAGGTTCCACTGTATGTTAGATGTGATAAAACAAGTGATTTGAATAGTGATGGTATAACTCTTCTTATAATTTCTCTGTGATTACAAAATAAAATATGTTTCAGGTTGACAGTCCCTTCAATACCAAAACCCAAGAGGGTTTGCTTGTGCTCAGGACTTGAAGAACCATACCAAGAACTATCCTTCAATACTGAGGAATCAATCAAACATTTATCCATTCCACTTAATCTTTCACCATTCAAGATTGTCAGCGTACGGATCAGTTATGGTTAAAACTACAGTTTGGTTCAATAGAGTTTAAATTAATGGAACCTTTTGTATTCTTTATATGCCTTTTTCAGTTTACTGGTTATAATGTTGAGAACCATACTGTTAAAAGATCAACAAAATATATTCATTAAAACTTTGCATTTAAAGTATTGTTCACTGTATACAGTACACTATTTAAAAATAAAATAGGATTTTATTGGTCAGTAGCCCAAAAGTTCAAGATCACAGTTGATTCTTTTTCATACCATTCTCTTAGGGTGATATTTGATATAGTATATTGTGTTTACATTCACTGTTGTTATTATACCTTTATATATACAGTAAAGTATTTTTGTAATGTTAGTTTTGTATGTTGTACAAAAATTCTTATGTAGGATTCTGGGGGATCTCCTAATACCGATATGAGCTGATTGCTCAGTTGTGCCCAAAACTGCCTCGTTTTTTCATTCAGCAGTCGTTATTTTATTTAGCAGTGCAAAAGTTTGATGGATTCTATCACAGTTTACATCCAGACTATATGTCATTACCTTCCTCTTCAATCATGTTGAGCTATTTTATTGTTTCTCGTATGCTCGTCACTAGGACACCACTGGGGATATTTGATATTTGTATTTCATGTTTTACACATCTGTCCAAAAATGATGCCTACTGTCTGTCTGGTACGTCCTAGAGGATGGGCCCAGTACAGGCTTTTCCATTAGATAAATTATTACTCTGTCTCTTTGGTTTTCTGATGATGATCCCTGAATTAAGGTGTTAAGTAAGAATACATCTAGGGATGTTACCTGAGATTTCCAAGTATCCTTGCTTTTCAGCTTCTTCAATAGATTCTACAGTCTCTCTGCCTTTTCCTGAGCTCTTTCAGAGTCTTGCATTAGAAGTGCACTATGGTGACATCTTTACATCTATTCAAGTTTACAGATATTTTATGAGTGAACTTCAACATCTCCCAAGTCTCTGTGACATTTCCTCTTGCACCAGGATTTTGATGAAATATTCCTAATATTGGCAGTTTGGAGGGATATGTTGTGTATCTTTATACGTATATGCTTCTAAACTGTTGTATTCTGAGCACCTCTGCAAAAGCAGTGATAATGTGTGAGTGTGGTGAAAGTGTTGAATGATGATGAGAGTATTTTCTTTTTGGGGATTTTCTTTCTTTTTTTGGGTCACCCTGCCTCGGTGGGAGACGACCAACTTGTTGAAAAAAAAAAATTCCTAAGATGTCTTCTCCTATTTAAATCCTGCATTCTGACATTTCTGGCACTTCATGATCTGTCCATCCATTTGTTTCGCACCATCTGTACACTGGCTTTATCAAATTGACTTTGGCAACTTGGATTGACATTCATCCTATGCTCCAACAGGCTGGTTGTGTCCTGGTGTTCCAAACTGTAGAACCTAGCATCACTCTTCAACCCTATGCCCCCTTTCTGCTTTAGTAGAGGTGTTTCCATCTTATTACGTCTTCCAGTTTCCATCATAGTACAAATCACATATCAATCATATTCAGTCATACATTCGAAGGACATTTGTCAGACAGGTCTTGTCAAGTTCCCAGTTGTCACTTCTCTGCTTTGGTATGCCATTGTATCTTCATGGGTGAACATTCATTCATACATGGTGTTTGACAGCTTATAAATTACAAATAATCCCACGCAGAGGTTCTTAAATTGGAGGCAGCAGGCATAGTACTGAAGTAAAGATGTAATTAATCCATCAACCTTGGAGAACTAGTTTTTGTAATGGTCAGTCCCTCAGCCTGGAGAGGTGTTCAGCTCCATAGTCCGGAACAATGTAATGTTGAATAATAAGAATGGAGTCTTAAATACTGCCAAGGGTGAAGCGTAAGAGGTCTTGAAGACATTGCTTATCATGGACCAGTAGTCCCTCTTCAGTACTCCTCAAATTCTTACATTCTTCTACTAGTGGTCCCTGCCTCGTGCTATGTCATTCAGACCTACATGCTTTACCTTCAGCAGTATTTAAGATTAATGGACTGAATACATGAACTGATTGCTGAAGGGCTGATTACCTCAAACTGTTCCTTATCTTCTGCCATTCTTATCTGTATTGGACTGAAGAAGCCACTGGCTGGCTAAATGTTTCCTCAGTAAAGATTTCCAAAATTTGCACAGGTGTCTCTTCATACCCAACTGTTATATATGTGTCTTACCCTGCCATAATTTTCCTAATTTTCCAACTATACTACTTTTGCTTCCTTCTTTTAGTCATCTCAACCACTGCTACACTACAATTTCTATCTCTATTACTACTACTTCTACTAATGTTACTTCCATTTTCAGTACTGCTACTACTACTAATACTGCTACCAATATTACTTCTACTATTACTACTGCTACTGCTACAAATACCTCTACTTCCACTACCAGTACCTCTCCCCTCTTTCCCCACTCATTCTCATAAAAATTCTGGCCTTCCCTTCTCTTAATTGCAGGTTATGTATGTATTGTTCCTCTTCTATGTGTGGATTTTTGTGAATCATTATGTCACAGTAACTTTAGTGCCCAGCTGCGCATTGATATTGTGTAATATCGCATTGATATATTGTAATATTTCTGAAAATCAGTTACCACCGATGATCACCTTAGAGAGTCTCAGATTCACTTCTAACTATTCAGTCTCGCTGAAGGCCCTGTATGTTTTAAAATCAATATATGAAGGAAATGAATATGAATTAGTCTATAATGTGGTCAACCTGGCTATGATGACTACAATAACAGACTCATACCCAAAACACGAGAATTAAAGACCTTGAATATCATCTTACGACACAAAACTCAAAGATTAGTGAACTAGAAAACAAACTGACATCATTAATAAACTCGTCTAAAGAACAAGCAAACCTACATTCAACTATAGACACACATGCTAAACAAATAGATTCTCTCACCACCAAGCTGTCAGAAGCTACACAAGACTGGAAGTTAAACATGGAATCCCAGTGGAATGCATGCTTCCAGTACCAAAGGGATATGATTGAACAAGACAAGCTCCTAGGCTCTGTCATTTTAACCAGCTCTACCTTACCACCAGATACAAACAATGAGAATTGCACCATCAAAGCACTCCAAATAATAAAAGATGAGATAAAAGTTAACATTAAAACCAGTGATATCAAGGAGGCCCAACTGCTAGGCAAGTCGGGCCAACAACAAAGTGTTAGGTTAAAATTCAATTCCATTGATGTAAAAAATGATCTAATAAGTTCCTCCATCAAGAAACTGAGTAATGTGTATATCTGTGTCTAACTAAAAAACGTCAGAACCTATTATACAGACTTTGAAAACTTAAGCATGATAATGCATCAATAAAACAGTGCTTTACTCGTGATGGCATTATCGTGGTAAAATTATCAGACACGGGTCGTAGGTTTGAAATAACAAATGATCAAGAACTAGCATGTTTCCTCTCATTCACTGGTTTGACTGAATCTTGTTAAGCCATATCTCAACACATTATCAACCATGTTCAGTGCTGTAGTTTAGTAGAATTTACCCTAATTCTAATCCATATTTTCATGACTTAGTGAATAATGGTAATTAATTCCCAGCTACTTAATACACCTAAGGCACTATTCAAGGTGCTAATCCAGGTACTTAAGTGTTTTATTCTCTGTCTTATTTTATACTTGAAACCATAACTTTTAACTTTGAAATAATCAAGGTACTAAAGTGTTTTATTTTAATTTTCAGTAGCTCCATTATTTTTTAGATTCAAATTAACTATCTTAGTTCATAATTGTTAGTGGTTTAACATCACTGCTTTGGTCTTTTTGTTCTTTAATAATTGTAACGGCTATTTCTCTACATACCCCTTACATACATACCTCTTATTGAACAGCACACATAGTCCAAACAGTAATTGCCATTACTACACTGTAGTCAGGCTAATACCCTTCTCAGTGTCAGCAAGAACATTACAGTCTTCAACTACAATGTTAGATCATTGAGTAAACACTATGATGACCTTATTGCACTACTTAAGTCTCTAAATGCTACTATAACTTTCATTATACTTACTGAAACCTGGCTCAGACAAGATCTGACAGACATATTTACCATACCTGGTTACACAGCCATACATAACTGTAGGCCCGACCAATCAGGAGGAGGCACTGCCATCTGTTACTCTGATGAACTAGAATGTGTGAAATCAATTAATGTATGAGACGAAAACGGTGAATATATAATAGCTAATTTCACATTAAGGACACTTAAGAAACCTAGAGCAGTTGATGCAGACTACCACACTCAAACACTTACACCTTTAGCAATAACCTTAGAAACATGATAATTGAGTCAGAGTTGAATAAACACCATCTGATAATAGCAGGAGATTTCAACATCAACCTTATCCAAGCAACCGACCCTCCAGTAGTTGATTTCACAAATGCTATGAACAACAGCTTACTGCTACCCACTATAACAAAGCCAACAAGAATCTCTGACACTAGTGCCTCGTTACTCAACCATATCTGGATGAACATAATATCCTCACTACAAGCAGGTATAATCACAGATAACACCACAGGCCACTATCCTACCTTTCTCATAACCAACTTATCTAAACTGCCTCAAAAAAGAAGAAAGATCTCATTTCGCCTGCATGATGAGACATCGATAAACAACCTAAAACTAGCTCTAGGTGCCATTGATTGGCAGAGAGAGCTAGATGACAGTAATAACATCAATAAAGATATCAAACATTTTTTACATAAAACCCTAAACCTCTACAGCAAACATTGCCCAATCAAAATGAAACAGATCACAGAAAAGAGGCTAAACAGCCCATGGCTAACTAAAAGTATCCTCAAATCTATTAATAAAAAACACCAAATTGAAAACCAGTTCAGATTAGACTTAATTACTAAAGAATTTACTAAAAGACACACAATAATACTAACAAAACTAATACATAAATCAAAGCAAATGTATTATGAAAATAGATTTAGTGAAATGAAAGGTGACATGAAAAGTACCTGGTAAACCCTCTCCAAAATTCTGGGCTCAAGGAAACCGACTGGAAATAGAGATAGACTTAACTAAACCAGATGAACCTCACATGCAACCTATAGACATGGCCAACAAATTTAATGTCTTCTTCTCTACTGTAGGATCAAAGCTAGCAAGTCAAATTCCTAGCTCAAATACTCGTCTGAGCGAATAACTCACTGGCAACTATCTAAATACTCTATTTCTAGCTCTAACTAATCCCACTGAAGTCTCACTCATCATTAAATCATTAAGAAACAAATCAGGTAATCTAGGTAACTTGTCACCATTCATATATAAAAAAGCTGCACCAGATATGTTGCCCATTATTGCAACAATGTTTAACAAATCTATAGCTTCCTCAACCTTCCCATCCATACTCAAGACAGCAAGGGTCACCCCGATCCACAAAGGTGGAGATCCAACTGATTTGAACAATTACAGACCCATATCAAACTTGCCCTTACTATCCAAGATATTTGAAAAAATAATACACAAGCGACTTTACTCCTACCTTACACCCAACAATATACTTAACCCATGCCAGTTTGGATTTAGACCAAAAAAAAAGCATGAATGATACTATTATACAAATGCTTGACCTAATATACACAGCTCTCGATAAGAATGAATATCCCCTGGGGCTCTTTATCGACCTAAGAAAAGCGTTTGACACAGTTGACCATAATCTCTTGCACCTCAAACTGAATCATTACGGCATAAGAGGACATTCTCTTGAATACTTAAAATTCTATTTTAACAGCAGACACCAGTATGTACATGCAAATGGAGTCAACTCCGCTATCCAACCTGTAGCTGTAGGAGTACCCCAAGGCAGTGTCCTAGGCCCACTCCTCTTTCTCATCTACATCAATGATCTCCCCAGTGCATCCTAACTCCTTACACCAGTTCTGTTTGCAGATGACACTACTTATGTCTACTCCCATTCAGACCCAGCTGTGCTTGAAAACACTGTAAACAATGAACTGCTAAAGATATATGCTTGGGTGATGACCAACAAACTCACACTCAACGTAGACAAAACTTACTTCATGCTTTTTGACAACAGAGCCTCAAATATTCAACACAACATACTGTTAAATAGTTCCCCTATATCAAGACACATGGAGGGCAAATTTCTAGGTCTTCTCCTTAACTGTAATCTTAAATTTCAGTCCCATACCCATCACATAGCAAAGAAAATTTCCAAATCAGTAAGAATCCTTTCCGAGATACGCTACTATGTACCACAAACGACTCTCCTTACCCTGTACCACTCTCTAGTATATCCTTACCTCACCTATAATATCTGTGCCTGGGGCTTAACCACAGCCAACCACCTTAGACCCTTAATAATCCAACATAAAGCTGCTGTGCGGGGTAATAACCAGCTCCTGCGCTAGACAGCACACACCACCACTTTTTCAAAAGACTCAACTTGCTAAATATACAAGACACACTCTTATTATTGTGCCTACTACATATACAGTGGACCCCCGGTTAACGATATTTTCTCACTCCAGAAGTATGTTCAGGTGCCAGTACTGACCGAATTTGTTCCCATAAGAAATATTGTGAAGTAGATTAGTCCATTTCAGACCCCCAAACATACACGTACAAACGCACTTACATAAATACACTTACATAATTGGTCGCATTCGGAGGTAATCGTTATGCGGGGGTCCACTGTACAGAACTTTCAACTCCACTGTAAACCCTCCCCTAAAACTACTCCTCGACAGTTACAACAGAATGCACAGTCACAATACAAGGCATAAGGCCCTTTTCAACATCCCTCGAGTAAGGCTCTCACTATGCAAGAGCGCTATGCACATAAAAGGCCCAAAGATCTGGAACTCGCTACCGGAACAGGTCAAGGATCCAGAGACAACTTATAAATTTAGGACTCTGCTAAAAAATCATCTTATCTCACAATATTAACCAATTCAACCAAACATCTACTGACTAGTTTTATCATGTGACCTCCTGGCTTTTAATACTGCCATTCCATAGAATATTACCACCTGCACCATTCCTTGTAAATTAGATTTTGTACTAAGTATACATAAGATTTATTAAGTCCAAATAAGATTGTAAAACAGCTAACCACTATTCTATGTTTAGTTTTAAGTAATAATTGCTATGTACTCTTATCTTATCTAGTTTTAATTAGTTACTATGTATTAGGATTAGTTTGCCCGAAATGCCTCAGCATGATAGTGGCTATCTTTGTACTTAGCAAATCAAAATTGTAATTACACAATGTAACATTTACAAAGAAATAAAATTATTATTATTATTATTATTATAATCCAGCCATGTCCTGTACAGTGGTAAAGCTACAAGTTTTTTATGAGAAACCCTTTAATTAACACTACCACTGCCAGAGTTTAGCTATTTTTTTAACTGTAGTCACTGAGCAGTAAAATTCCCAAATAGAATATTAGAGCAGTCTGTAACCCACAATTTGCATAAAATTTGAAATAATTTTTATATTTTTTTCTAGATTATTGACTGCAGCATTGAAATAAGCTGGACTTTTTCACAAACTGTGTTGGCAAGAGAAGTTCCCTATAAATAGAAATAAAGTAAATGTTTTGGAATAAACTAGAGTTCATCCTCAAGCAATTCTGAACTAGGAAGCTCAAGTACTGACAAACAAGTCAGGTACGCAGGAAAAAAAACAAAAGCAGGTCACTCAGCAAAAAAAAAAAATATGACATATGAAGCAAGAATACAAGCTTATGTTCATTGACTCCGCCCATCAGCTTGCTTGTGCAGTTTTCATTTCCGAATTGATCTAGCTTAGAGTTATCAAATTCTTAATAGACAGGCTGCCTAAAAACATTTACTAACTTTTTGTTGATCATTTATCATTCTTCAAGATTTGTGGGGTTAGAGCATGTGATTTTTGTTCACCATGAGGTGGGCCAAGAGGACATGGGTTCAACTCCTTGGGTAGTACAGTGTTGTTATTGATCAATACCACTCGTTTGTGGTTACAATAATATATATACAGGTCTCCCTCAACATTCGTGTTTTCAAATTTCGCGGGCATAGTGGCCCCCATAAATTTTTAATCCAAAAGGATTTAAACGCATAACATTTTTTATAAAATTTCCCAGACTCCGTTTATAAGAAATTACGATTTTTTTAGGTCCCAATGCCTCACATGTGGGCCTCCTTTGTTTAGAAAGAAAAGCCTCCGCAATTAAACGTCAAAATTTACAACGGATAATATTATTATTATTACAGTGTTTTATCCAGGTGTTCTGGAAAAAAAGTACAATTGTGCCTAAGAAACCCTTCTATGACAAACCCCTTGGAAAGAGGTGTAAAATTTTGTATGAAATTAGAAGATTGTAAGTTTCCAACCCTGAGAACCTATGCCAGTTGTGGAATCATTGTCAACTTCAAAGATTAATGAAATTGTGTGCAGAGTGGTTTGAACTGCAAACCTTTATAGTGAAAATCACCCTGACACAGCTGTTGCAAGACGTTGCTTTGAATACATTCAATGACAATGTTTATGGCCCAATTTAGGAAAGTCCTGAAGAAACGGGAGGTACAGAGCTCTATGGACAAATTATGTGCGACGAGAGGCCAGTGACCTGAAAGCAGGTCCTAGTGCAATAAAAAAAGAAGAAGGGAAGTAACCCAGAAAAGACTTGCTACCTCAAGTCCTAATGGAAGGGTATTCCCCTCTAAACAGTAGAGATAATGCTTCTCCCCTCCTCCCATCCATCAAATCATCACCAGATTTCAATAAAAGTAAGTGTCATGTAATTGTGCATGCCTTTTTCAGTTTGTGTGTATTAAAATTAACATTTCATGTGGTAAAAAAAATTTTTTTTCATACTTTTGGGCGTCTTGCACGGATTAATTTTATTTCCATTATTTCTTATGGGGAAAATTAATTCGCATAACGATTATTTCGCCAAACGATGAGCCCTGCACGGATTAAATCGTTAACCGGGGGTCCACTTGTTTTTTTTTTTTTAAAAAATAATGTCAACCCATTCATGACTGAATATTGGAATGGCTGTTCACACAGGTATTGGACGGTGACATCATATGTTTACTCTTGAACACGGCAAAGAATCAAACATTTCTGCTACTGCTAATAATAATAATATTAATAATAATAATAATATGATAGCATTGAAGGAAATTGTACAAAAATACGAGGGTTGAAACAGTGGTGGAAGAAGTGGTTGAGGCATCGTCAGTCAGTGTGGCTTTGTTTATGCTGGAGTGAGCATTAGTCTCCACACTCTTCCAAACATTTCACAATAATTCATTGTGTTTGGTGCTTGTAGATTGAGTGTGACTGGAGTGGTAGAGGCAGCAGTTGAGGCAGTGGTTGAGGCAGCAGTTGAGGCAGTGCTTGAGGCAGTGGTTGAGGCAGCGGTTGAGGCAGTGGTATTTAATAAGATATATGTTATTAATAATAATAATACATGTTATTATTAATAACATGTATTATTATTATTATTATTTTTTTTTTTTAACACACTGGCCGATTCCCACCAAGTCAGGGTGGCCCGAAAAAGAAAAACTTTCACCATCATTCGCTCCATCACTGTTTTGCCAGAAGGGTGCTTTTCACTACAGTTTTTAAACAGCAACATTAACACCCCTCCTTCAGAGTGCAGGCACTGTATTTCCCATCTCCAGGACTCAAAAACCACTCCCTTAACCACTGCCTCAACTGCTGCCTCAGCTGCTGCCTCAACCGCTACCTCTACCACTGCCTCTACCACTGCCTCTACCACTGCCTCTACCACTGCCTCTATCACTGCCTCAACCATTGTCTCTACCACTGCCTCAACCACTGCCTCAACCATTGCCTCTACCACTGCCTCTACCACTGCCTCTACCACTGCCTCCACCACTGCCTCTACCACTGCCTCTACCACTGCCTCAACCATTGTCTCTACCACTGCCTCAACCACTGCCTCAACCACTGCCTCTACCAATACAGTGGTCCCTCGTTGTTCGTAATTAATCCGTTCCTGGAGCCGTTACTATAAACGAAATTTACAATTTACGAATCAATTTTCCCCATAAGAAATAATGTAAATACAATTAATCTGTTCCTGACACCCAGAAGTATTAAAACAAAAAAAATTTTAACATGAAATATACATGTAGTACATAAACGATACAATGGGAAATGATGAATGAAACATTAACAGCATAACACTTACCTTTATTGGAGATTCTTCTTAGTGTATGGGAGACTGGAGGAGGAGAGAAAGTGGATTGTTTATAGTTTGGAAGGAGAATCCCCTTCCATCAACACCTCAGATACCATTTGCTTTTCTGGGGTTGCTTCTCTTCTCTGTTTCTTAATGCCACTAGGACCACCTTGAGAGTCACTGGAGTCCTGTCTCACAAAATAACTGTGGAGAGAGCTCTGTTTCTGGCGTCTCTTTAACACTTCCCTAAAATGGCCCAAGACTTTGTCACTGTACATGTTGCCAACCTGGCTTGCAACAACCTTGTTAGGGTGATGTTTCTCCATATAGCTTTCCATCTTACCCCACATAGTAAAAATCTCTTTAATTTCTGAAGAAGGCACCTTCTTCCATCTCTCTTCCTCCTCCTCTGCAGCAAGATTCTGAGCTGCGATGTGTTGCTCTTCCTGCTGAAGCTCTTGCAGCTCCTCAGTGGTGAGCTCTTCATTGTGGTCTTCCACCAATTCTTCCACATCCTCCAAACTCACATCCAACCCCATGGAACTCCCCAGTGCCACAATTGATTTTACAACAGACATAGGCTCATTAGGGTCAGTCCCAAATCCTTCAAAATCCCTCTTGTCGACACAATCTGGCCACAATTTTCTCCAGGCAGAGTTCAAAGTCCTGGTAATCACTCCCTCCCAAGCCATACCTATAAGGGTTATGCAGTGGAGGATGCTGAAGTGTTCTCTCCAAAATTCCCTTAGGGTCAAGTGAGAGTCTGTGGTCACAGTCAAGTACCTGTGAAACACTGCTTTTGTGTAAAGTTTTTTAAAGTTTGCAATAACCTGCTGGTCCATGGGTTGGAGGAGAGGAGTGGTATTCGGGTGCAAGAACTTTACTGTGATGAACCCAAACTCCTCGAAAATTAGGTCATCCAAGTTTGGAGGATGAGCAGGTGCATTGTCCATTACTAGCATGCACTTGAGATCCAATTTCTTTTCCAGGAGATACTCCTTCACACTAGGGCCAAACACTTCATTGAACCACTCAACGAAAATTTCCCTCGTGACCCATGCCTTACTATTAGATTTCCAAAACACACACAATTTACTCTTCATAACATTGTTTTTCCTGAACACTCTGGGATTTTCAGAATGGTACACTAGTAATGGCTTCACTTTGAAATCCCCACTAGCATTAGCACAGAACATTAGCGTCAGCCTGTCTTTCATAGGCTTGTGTCCTGGCATTGCCTTTTCCTCTTGTGTAATGAAGGTCCTCTTTGGCATTTTCTTCCAAAAAAGGCCTGTTTCGTCACAATTGAACACTTGTTCAGGTTTCAGTCCTTCACTGTTTATGTACTCCTGGAATTCATGCACATATTTTTCAGCCACCTTGTGGTCCGAACTGGCAGCCTCACCATGCTTTAACACACTGTGTATGCCAGTACGGTTCTTAAATCTCTCAAACAAGCCTTTGCTGGCCTTAAATTCACTCACTTCACCACTATTTGCAGGCAATTTCTTTACCAAATCTTCATGCAACTGCCTAGCCTTTTCACAAATAAACGAAGTCATTTGATAACTCTCCTCTCCTATTTTTAACTGACAAATCCATTTGTTCTCTAGGCTTCCTTAACTTGTTAATCTCACTCCAAAACTTTTTCTTATTTTCAACAAAATTTGTTGATAACATCTCACCCACTCTCTCATTTGCTCTCTTTTTACATTGCTTCACCACTCTCTTAACTTCTCTCTTTTTCTCCATATACTCTTCCCTCCTTGCATCACTTCTACTTTGTAAAAACTTCTCATATGCTAACTTTTTCTCCCTTGCTACTCTCTTTACATCATCATTCCACCAATTGCCCTCTTCCCTCCTGCACCCACCTTCCTGTAACCACAAACTTCTGCTGAACACTCCAACACTACATTTTTAAACCTACCCCATACCTCATATTATCTTCATTCACCCTAAAAATGGTGTGTTGCTGTTTGTTTATTCTGAACTAACTTGTACACAATGTAAGAGTATTTGTATTGTGAGGTAATTATAATTAAAAAAATATTGAGGTAAATGTTTTACAAACTCTTACAAATGGACGTGAATGAACTAAAAGTAGACACATATTAATACGCATTTATTTTGCCTGACCAAGTGATCGTCCACTACCTGTTCAGTTTGCGTTCTTACATTGTCTCAACTCTGTATCTCGTTCTCTCTCTCATTTACTCTTTCGTTAACTAGTTGGCTCTCATTGATGATGGCGTCTAAGGTTAGCTGTGATAAAAAGAGAAGTCGTAAGCCTCTTGCTTTAAGAGACAAGTTAGAGGATGATGGTGTGCCATTCTGATTTTATTCAATAAACACCCTGCCACTCACCTCTCACACATTAATACAGTGGACCCTCGCATACTGTTGGCATCACATAATGTTAAATCCGCATACCGATACATTTTATCACTAAAATTTTGCCTTGCATACCGCTAAAAAACTCGCTTAACGCTATTCGTCCGAGACACGTCTAATGTGCGGCTTGAGCCAGCCTCACATGTTCTGCCAGTGGCATTGTTTACAAGCCAGCCTCCGCGGTAACATCCAAGCATACAATCGGAACATTTTGTATTATTACAGCGTTTTTGGTGATTTCACATGCAAAATAAGTGATCATGGGCCCCAAGAAAGCTTCTAGTGCTAACCCTGCGGTAAAAAGGGTGAGAAATACTATCATACCACAGTCAGCTGCTGCTGCACCATGGTCAGCTGTTGCTGGACCAGTCAGCTGTTGCTGGATCACTCAGCTGCTGCTGCACCATGATCAGCTGTTGCTGGACCAGTCAGCTGTTGCTGGATCAGTCAGCTGCTGCTGCACCACGATCAGCTGTTGCTGGACCAGTCAGCTGTTGCTGGATCAGCAACTGCTGCTGCACCACGATCAGCTGTTGCTGGATCAGTCAGCTATTGCTGTTTCAGTCAGCTGCTGCTGCACCATGATCAGCTGTTGCTGGACCAGTCAGCTGTTGCTGGATCAGTCAGCTGTTGCTGGACCAGTCAGCTGTTGCTGGATCAGTCAGCTGTTGCTGGACCAGTCAGCTGTTGCTGCATCAGTCAGCTGCTGCTGCACCACGGTCAGCTGCTGTTGCACCACCATCAGCTGTTTCTGAACATGACTCGTCCCGAACCTGTCCGTCCAGCCTGAGCGCCTGCCTTGCTGTCATTGTTTACAAGCCAGGGTGGCCGGTTGCATGCATACATTCGATACATTTTGTATTATTCCATTATTTATAGTGCTTTTAACTGCTAAATAAGCCACCATGGACCCAAAGAAAGCTTCTAGTGCCAACCCTGTGGTAAAACGGGGTGATAAATACTATTGTACCACAGTCAGCTGCTGCTGCACCACGGTCAGCTGTTATTGGACCAGTCAGCTGTTGCTGCACCACAGCTGCTGCTGCACCACAGCTGCTGCTGCACCATGGTCAGCTGTTGCTGCACCACAGCTGCTGCTGCACCATGGTCAGCTGTTGCTGCACCTCAGCTGCTGCTGCACCATGGTCAGCTGTTGCTGCACCACAGTCAGCTGTTGTTGCACCACAGTCAGCTGTTGTTGCTGCACCACCATCAGCTGTATTACTCGAAGATGTGGAGTGTGTGTTGTTGGTGTGGCTTAACGTGAAACAATTACCGAGAAACGATTAACCCTGGAGGGTTAGCCACCCAGGATAACCCAAGAAAGTCAGTGCATCATCGAGGACTAACTTATTTCCATTGGGGTCCTTAATCTTGTCCCCCAGGATGCGACCCACAACAGTTGACTAACACCCAGGTGAACAGGAAAAAATGCCTGGAACTAGTGCTCATATTGGTGAGGTTAGTGGGGAGGATGTGGAAGAGTTGGTGGAGTAGGACAATGAAGAACTAACCACTGATGAGCTGCTAGATCATCTTCATCAGCATGAGGCCAGACCTGAGGAAACTGCTTCGGAGGAGGGGAGAGAGAAATTGAAGAAGTTGCCTACTTCAAAGATTAAGGAAATGTGTGCAATGTGGCTTAAAGTGCAAACCTTTTTTGATGACAATCAACCTAACACAGCTATTGCAAGCCGTGCTGGTGACTATTACACTGACAATGTTGTGAACCACTTTAGGAAAGTCATAAAGGAACGGGAGGTACAGGCCTCTATGGACAGATATGTTGTGCGACAGAAGTCCAGTGACTCTGAAGCTGATCCTAGTGGCATTAAAAGAAGAAGGGAAGTAACCCCGGAAAAGGACTTGACACCTCAAGTCTTAATGGAAGGGGATTCCCCTTCTAAACACTAAGACTCTCTCCTCCTCCCATCCCATCAATCATCACCAGATCTTCAATAAAGGTAAGTGTCATGTAACTGTGCATGTCTTTTTCAGTTTGTGTGTATTAAAATTAATATTTGATGTGGTAAAATTTTTTGTTCATACTTTGGGGTGTCTTGCACGGATTAATTTGATTTCCATTATTTCTTATGGGGAAAATTCATTCGCATAACGATAATTTCGCATAACAATGAGCTCTCAGGAACGGATTAATATCGTTATGCAGGGGTCCACTGTATATATATATATATAATATATATATATATATATATATATATATATATATATATATATATATATATATATATATATATATATATGCAGTGGACCTTCGCCTAACGAACGCATCGCATAACGTTAAATTTGCCTAGTGATACATTTTATCGCAAAAATTTTGCCTCAGCTAGCGCTAAAAAACTCGCTGAACGTGATTCGTTTGAGACGCGTCCACGTGCGGCCTGAGCCCACCTCATTTGTTCCGTGGGTGCCAGTGTTTACAAGCCAGCCACCGCGGTCGCTTCCAAGCATACAATCAGAATATTTCGTATTATCACATCCTTTTTAGTGATTGCACCTGCAAAATAAGTCACCATGGGCCCCAAAAAAGCTTCTAGTGCCAACCCTACAGGAAAAAGGGTGAGAATTACTATGGATATGAAGAAAGAGATCATTGCTAAGTATGAAAGTGGAGGGCGTGTCTCCGAGCTGGCCAGGTTATACACAAATCCCCAATCAACCATCGCTACTATTGTGGCCAAGAAAACGGCAATCAAAGAACCTGTTCTTGCCAAAGGTGCAACTTTGTTTTCGAAACAGAGATCGCAAGTGATAGAAGATGTTGAGAGGCTGTTATTGGTGTGGATAAACGAAAAACAGATAGCAGGAGATAGCATCTCTCAAGCGATCATAGGTGAAAAGGCTAGGAAGTTGCATGACGATTTAATTAGAAAAATGCCTGCAACTAGTGGTGATGTGAGTGAATTTAAGGCCAGCAAAGGTTGGTTTGAGAGATTTAAGAACCGTAGTGGCATACATAGTGTGATAAGGCATGGTGAGGCTGCCAGTTCGGACTACAAAGAGGCTGAAAAATATGTGCAGGAATTCAAGGAGTACATAGACAGTGAAGGACTGAAACCTGAACAAGTGTTTAATTGTGACGAAACAGGCCTATTTTGGAAGAAAATGCCAAGCAGGACCTACATTACTCAGGAGGAAAAGGCACTCCCAGGACATAAGCCTATGAAAGACAGGCTTACTCTGTTGATGTGTGCTAATGCTAGTGGTGATTGCAAAGTGAAGCCTTTATTGGTGTATCACTCTGAAACTCCCAGAGTGTTCAGGAAAAACAATGTCCTCAAGGCTAATTTGTGTGTGCTGTGGAGGGCAAACAGTAAGGCATGGGTCACTAGGGACTTTTTCTATGATTGGTTACACCATACATTTGCCCCCACTGTGAAAAATTACCTAATTGAAAATAAATTAGACCTTAAGTGCCTCCTGGTATTAGACATTGCTCCTGGTCATCCTTCAGACGTGGCAGAGTGACTTTCTACGGAAATGAGCTTCATTAAGGTCAAGTTTTAGCATCCTAATACCACTCCTCTCCTGCAGCCCATGGACCAGCAGGTCATTTCCAACTTCAAGAAACTGTACACAAAAGCTATGTTTGAAAGGTGCTTTGTAGTGACCTCAGAAACTCAATTGACTCGAAGAGAGTTTTGGAGAGATCACTTTAGCATCCTCAATTGTGTAAACATTATAGGAAAGGCTTGGGAGGAAGTGACTAAGAGGACCTTGAACTCTGCTTGGAAGAAACTGTGGCCAGAATGTGTAGACAAAAGGGATTTTGAAGGGTTTGAGGCTAACCCTGGGAATCCTATGCCAGTTGAGGAATCCATTGTGGCATTGGGGAAGTCCTTTAGGTTGGAGGTTAGTGGGGAGGATGTGGAAGAGTTGGTGGAGGAGGACAATGACAAACTAACCACTGATGAGCTGCTGGATCATCTTCAACAGCAAGAGGCCAGACCTGAGGAAACTGCTCTGGAGGAGGGGATAGAGAAATTGAAGAAGTTGCCTACTTCAAAGATTAAGGAAATGTGTGCAATGTGGCTTAAAGTGCAAACCTTTTTTGATGAAAATCACTCTCACACAGCTATTGCAAGCCGTGTTGGCAACCTGTACACTGACAATGTTGTGAAACACTTTAGGAATGTCATATAGGAACGGGAGGTACGGGCCTCTATGGACAGATATGTTGTGCGACAGAGGTCCAGTGACTCTCAAGCTGGTCCTAGTGGCATTAAAAGAAGAAGGGAAGTAACCCCCGGAAAAGGACTTGCCACCTCAAGTCCTAAGGGAAAGGGGGATTCCCCTTCTAAAAAACTAACACCATCAACACTCTCCCCTCCTCCCATCCCATCAATCATCACCAGATCTTCAATAAAGGTAAGTGTCATGTAACTGTGCATGTCTTCTTCAGTTTGTGTGTATTAAAATTGATGTTTCATGTGGTAAAAATTTTTTTTTGTTCATACTTTGGGGTGTCAGGAACGAATTAATTTGATTTCCATTATTTCTTATGGGGAAAATTAATTCGCCTAACGATAATTTCGCCTAACGTTCAGCTCTCAGGAACGGATTAATAGTGTTAGGCGAGGGTCCACTATACATGTATATATATATATATATATATATATTATATATTATATATATATATATATATTAATATATATATATATAATATATATATATATTAATATATATAACAACAAACTGGCTGTATCCCGCCAAGGCAGGGTGGCCCAAAAAGAAAAACGAAAGTTTCTCTTTTTAAATTTAGTAATTTGTACAGAAGGGGTTATTAGGCCCATGCTCCAGGTATTTTAGTTGTCTCTTACAACAAGCATGGCTTACGGAGGAAGAATTCTGTTCCACTTCCCCATGGAGATAAGAGGAAATAAAAAAGAACAAGAACTAGAAGGAAAATAGGAGAAAACCCAGAGAGGTGTGTATATATATGCTTGTACATGTATGTGTAGTGTAACCCAAGTGTAAAGTGTAAGAAAAAGTAGCAAGTCATACCTGAAATCTTGCATGTTTTTGAGACAAAAAAAAGACACCAGCAAGTGACAGCGTGACAGTGTCAGCGTGCGTCGTTGTGCTCCGGGTTTTCTGGTGTTTTCACGGTCGTTCTTACGTGCTAGAACTTTAATTTGTGCCATCAATCCTATACGATACATCCCTCTAGCGCCTGGAACCAATCTTGGGCGGAAAACATTATATACTGAGTCAAAAAAAGGAGAATTAGTGTGCACTACCTAGCAGAGTTTACTGCCAGAGGGGAATCATAGGCCTGTGTTCCGTGTGAAAAAAAAATAATAATAATTGAACTTTTCGTGTCAGAGGAAAGAAAGTCTCCCTGATAACATTGAGTATATATAGTGTATAGTGTATACTAAAGTGGCTCCCTAGTATATTGATGATAAAGGCTAAAGTGTCATTTGAAAACAGATGAATTTGTAAATGAAGTGATAAGCCTATAGAGGCAGGTGCCAGAAGTCGCCAGAAACTTACCACAGGTCAGCTGTTTTTAATAATCTTCCTGGCTTGCTAGTGTACTCGCATATAATCTAGTGATACCAGTGAATAGCAGAATACAGTGTTGTAGTAGCAACTAACCAGTATTATAATGGTACTTAGTGGAGTGGAGTGACTTTCATTAGTTTCTTTTTTCTTGAAATACCAGACATATACTGTGAATTTCATATAACCTGTAGTTACCAGCGGTTGCAATATACACAACGAGAAGCAATTATTACTCCAGAAAAAGCGTCCTTCCTCCAAAATTTGCACCAGTCAACTATAGTGATAATATAGCATTTATTGTGGTGGAGACGGAAAAAAAAAAATAGAAAAGCTAGATACAGCGATTGATAAACAAGGGTTGAGGTCGACCGTTCGTCATTGTAGGAGTTGCCAGCAGTCACCGACTCTTCAACACGCAAGTTATACTTTTGTATCAATCAAATCACATATTACTAGGGTAGATAATTTCCAGTAGATCCTTCATGTGTTAGCTCAAATCACCGACCAGTATGGTTTAAATAAGTGACCCACTGATCAGATCAGATTGACTGGTCCGAACCCTCGACTGGTCCGAACCCTTGACTGGTCCGAACCCTGGACTGGTCCGAACCCTGGACTGGTTTCAAACGGTTTCATTGGACAATAAAGCAGACTGTAAACGGATGGGGTTGTAGGCGCCCTTATAAATACAAACATTAAATATATGTCAGGAACGTGCACGGTATGCTGTCCAATATACAAAAACAGTTAGAAACAGAAATACAAATAGCTAGAGCTTCATTTAAGGAGGTTATTAATAGAATATTCAAGAGGTTGCTAGTAGAATTGCAGTAAATCAACCATTCAAATCATTATGAAGCTGTGTGTAGTCTGTGGTCAGTCAAACAAACGGGCTTCCACATGCATAAATTGTCATTTTTGTGGAAATTGGTGTCACGCCCCTTGTGCAGATATCCAAGAACTAGCTACAAGCAGTATTAAAACAGGGAAGTGTTTTTGGGTATGCCCAAATGAGATAAATATGTGGACTAAAATCACAAGGGTATTAAAAGAGGTCAACATCAAAGCTGCTTTCATAGAAAACCTGGAAGCTTTCTACAACAGATGGGAACATAAAAAGTCTGGGCTGAATGGTACTGCCCTTGATACTGGCCATGTAGTCAGAAACTGTAAGGCTGGAGATGAAGTCCTGGTAGTCAGTAAATGTGGGGCTGATAGTGCTGTCCTGGGAGACAGTAATGGTGAAGCTGGAGGTGCTGTCCTGGGACAGTAATGGTGAAGCTGGAGGTGCTGTCCTGGGAGACAGTAATAGTGAAGCTGGAGATGCTGTCCTGGGAGACAGTAATGGTGAAGCTGGAGATACTGTCCTGGGAGACAGTAATGGTGAAGCTGGAGATTTTGTCCAGGTAGTCGGGAATTATACGCAGGAAGGAATACATATAAATGACCTCATAGGGGACAGGAGCCATAGTAGGGAAACAAGTGTAGTCAAAGATAAGATAAAACCAATATTGCAAACTAGAAATACCGCAGGAAATAGCAAACAAGAGGACTCCACTAGCAATAGTGAGGATATATTACCAAAAACAACTGTGGGAGCTCCATTGTTGGTGCTAGGGAGGATAGAAGTAAGACAGGGAAACATGCACCAACAGGGAATACAGTCACAGAAACCCAAGGCAAACGGAAACCAAGCCTGTGCACATACTATGCACTCGGTATCTGCTGGCATGGGAAATCTGGAAAAACAGATGGGACGTGCAACTATGACCACCCTAGAAAATGCCATGCCCATATGACAACAGGAAAATGCAAACTCCCTTCCTGTAAGCTTTTTCACACTGAACTGTGTACCTCTTCAGTACAGGAAAGACTGTGCTATAACCTAAATTGCCAGGCATACCATCTAAAGGGGACAAAAAGATACAAAACATCCAGGCCATGGGAAAACCTGGGTAGCCACACCCACTCAAGAGGGAGAGTTTTTTAGTGCCAGGAAGGAAAAAAAAAACTGGCAGGAAATGGCAGAAATCGTACACCAAATCCAGTCATTCCAGGAGTGGAACCACAGTCGATGGCCTCCACTCCAAACCAACAGATACAGATACTAATCCCGGGAAAAAAAAAAATCCCCCCCCAGTACCAACAATACCACCAGTCCGATAACATTCTTCTTGGCAAATATACAGGGTCTAAAGCCAGCAACAAACAACAAAATACCTTTCATCCGTGGACTGCTTGCAGAGGCAAAGGCAATGTTCGCGGTTTTCACTGAGACCCACATAAAGGATCACTTGGACAACGAAATATGGATCCCAGGTTACAACCTATACAGATGTGACAGAGTGAACAGGCAAAAGGGGGGAGTTGGCCTGTACATTGCAGAGTCACTTGTTTGCCCAGAACTGCTAAATGCCTCAAATGATGTAGTGGAAGTTTTAGCAGTAAAGGTCGAGAACCAAAACCTAGTCATTGTGGTAGTCTACAAGCCTCTGGATGCAACATCCCAGCAATTCCAGGAACAGCTGTTAAAAATTGACCACTGTCTGGAAAATCTTCCAGCTCCTGCACCCAACATCTTGCTCCTGGGGGATTTCAACTTAAGGCACCTAAAATGGAGGAATATAGCAAATAATATTGTTGCAGTAATAACACCAGGAGGCAGCTCTGATGAAAACTCACACTCACGCGAGCTTTTAAATCTTTGCACAAAATTCAATTTAAACCAGCAAATAATAGAGCCTACTAGACTGGAGAATACACTAGACCTCATCTTCACTAACAATGATGATCTGATAAGAAATGTCACAATATCAAAAACAACATACTCAGATCACAACATAATTGAGGTTCAGACATGTATGCGCAGAGCCCCAGACCGACATAATGAGATTAGTCACGAGGGAGCATTCACCAAATTCAACTTCAATAACAAAAACATAAAGTGGGACCAAGTAAACCAAGTCCTAACCGATATAAGCTGGGAAGATATACTAAGCAACACAGACCCCAACTTATGCCTAGAACAGATTAACTCGGTGGCACTCGATGTATGCACAAGGCTTATTCCTCTAAGAAAAAGGAGGAGTAGATGTAAAATAGAAAGAGACAGGCGCTCCCTTTACAGGTGACGAAAAAGAATAACAGAGCGGCTAAAAGAGGTCAATATATCTGAAAATGCGTAGGGAGACACTGGTCAGAGAAATAGCAAGCATCGAACTCAAGCTAAAGGAATCTTATAGGAGTCAGGAATCGCGGGAAATACTAAAAGCCATAAATGAAATCGAAAGAAACCCAAAGTATTTCTTCTCCTATGCCAAATCAAAGTCGAGAACAACGTCCAGCATTGGGCCCCTACTTAAACAAGATGGGTCCTACACAGATGACAGCAAGGAAATGAGTGAGCTACTCAAGTCCCAATATGACTCAGTTTTTAGCAAGCCGCTAACCAGACTGAGAGTCGAAGATCAAAATGAATTTTTTATGAGAGAGCCACAAAATTTGGTTAACACAAGCCTATCCGATGTTATCCTGACGCCAAATGACTTCGAACAGGCGATAAATGACATGCCCATGCACTCTGCCCCAGGGCCAGACTCATGGAACTCCGTGTTCATCAAGAACTGCAAGAAGCCCCATCACGAGCCTTTTCCATCCTATGGAGAGGGAGCATGGACACGGGGTCGTCCCACAGTTACTAAAAACAACAGACATAGCCCCACTCCACAAAGGGGGCAGTAAAGCAACAGCAAAGAACTACAGACCGATAGCACTAACATCCCATATCATAAAAATCTTTGAAAGGGTCCTAAGAAGCAAGATCACCACCCATCTAGAAACCCATCAGTTACACAACCCAGGGCAACATGGGTTTAGAACAGGTCGCTCCTGTCTGTCTCAACTATTGGATCACTACGACAAGGTCCTAAATGCACTAGAAGATAAAAAGAATGCAGATGTAATATATACAGACTTTGCAAAAGCCTTCGGCAAGTTTGACCATGGCGTAATAGCGCACAAAATGCTTGCTAAAGGAATAACAGGAATAGTTGGTCGATGGATCTATAATTTCCTCACTAACAGAACACAGAGAGTAGTCATCAACAGAGTAAAGTCCGAGGCAGCTACGGTGAAAAGCTCTGTTCCACAAGGCACAGTACTCGCTCCCATCTTGTTCCTCATCCTCATATCCGACATAGACAAGGATGTCAGCCACATCACCGTGTCTTCCTTTGCAGATGACACCCGAATCTGCATGACAGTGTCTTCCATTGCAGACACTGCAAGGCTCCAGGCGGACATCAACTGAATCTTTCAGTGGGCTGCAGAAAACAATATGAAGTTCAACGATGAGAAATTTCAATTACTCAGATATGGTAAACATGAGGAAATTAAATCTTCATCAGAGTACAAAACAAATTCTGGCCACAAAATAGAGCGAAACACCAACGTCAAAGACCTGAGAGTGATCATGTCGGAGGATCTCACCTTCAAGGACCATAACATTGTATCAATCGCATCTGCTAGAAAAATGACAGGATGGATAATGAGAACCTTTAAAACTATGGAGGCCAAGCCCATGATGACACTCTTCAGGTCACTTGTTCTATCTAGGCTGGAATATTGCTGCACACTAACAGCACCTTTCAAGGCAGGTGAAATTGCTGACCTAGAAAATGTACAGAGAACCTTCACGGCGCGCATAACGGAGATAAAACACATCAATTACTGGGAGCGCTTGAGGTTCCTAAAACTGTATTCCCTGGAACACAGGCAGGAGAGATACATGATTATATACACCTGGAAAATCCTAGAGGGACTAGTACCGAACTTGCACACGAAAATCACTCACTACGAAAGCAAAAGACTTGGCAGACGATGCAACATCCCCCCAATGAAAAGCAGGGGTGTCACTAGCACGTTAAGAGACAATACAATAAGTGTCAGGGGCCCGAGACTGTTCAACTGCCTCCCAGCATACATAAGGGGGATTACCAATGGACCCCTGGCAGTCTTCAAGCTGGCACTGGACAAGCACCTAAAGTCGGTTCCTGACCAGCCGGGCTGTGGCTCGTACGTTGGTTTGCGTGTAGCCAGCAGCAACAGCCTGGTTGATCAGGCTCTGATCCACCAGGAGGCCTGGTCACAGACCGTGTCGCGGGGGCATTGACCCCCGGAACACTCTCCAGGTAAACTCCAGGTAATTCCTGACCAAGACTCTTGCAATGAAGTTACTGTGGAACCTGCCTCAGTGACAGCAGCAGCAGGTACGGTGTGTTTCTTTTGTGGTTTTTGAAGACATCCACGTCCAAAGTGTCCTGCTCGTAAAGCAATGTGCCATAAATTCCACAAGAAAGGTCACTTTGCTAAAGTATGTCGTGCTAATGCATCAACAAGAGCTAGTGCCTCCACACATTCCAGTGATCATGCGACTCTAGCAACAGTGACTTCTGCGGCTACTCCAAATTCACTGTCAAAGGCAGTTGTGAAAGTATTCATCAAAGGAACAGAAGTAGATGGTCTTATTGATAGTGGCAGCTCAGAGAGTTTCATCAACCTTGACTTAGTTAAACGCCACTCCTTGACTGTACGTCACTCATCAGGTACCGTTTCCATGGCATCACCATCTCTCTCTATTCAGACCTTAGGGTTTTGTAAGGTAAATCTCAGAATCAATGGAAAAGATTATCAAGATGTACATTTAGCTATTCTGCCACAACTGTGCTCTGATGTTATCCTTGGTCAGGACTTTCAGAAGCTGCATGGTAGTGTCACCTTAACATATGGAGGTGAACTGCCTCCTCTTGTTGTCTGTGGACTTAGCACTTTAAGGGTAGACATTTCACCATAAGGACTGACCAACGGTCCGTGATGTATATGTTCGACAAGAAGCACAAAAGTAGGATAAAGAATGACAAGATATTAAGCTGGAGGATGGAACTATCGTGTTATGACTTTGATATTCTGTACCGACCGGGTCAAGAGAACATCTCACCTGATGCATTCTCTAGGTCCCACTGTGGAGCAGCATGTCTTGATTTGCAATCACTCTCAGCGCTCCACAAGGCTTTGTGTCACCCAGGAGTTACACGCCTGTACCATTTTGCCAAATCAAAGACATGCCCTACTCCAGTGAAGATGTGCGACAAGTGATCAGAGCATGCAGAGTATGTGCAGAGTGCAAGCCAAATTTTCATCAGCCAGAGAAGACTCATCTCATAAAATCCACCCAGCCTTTCGAGAGACTGAATATAGATTTCAAAGGACCTCTACCAAGCACAAATCAGAATAGGTATTTCCTTAACATAGTAGATGAATATTCAAGGTTTCTCTTTGTATTCCCCTGTGCAAATATGACTGTTTCAACTGTTATTAGTTGTCTTTCACAGTTGTTCTCTATTTTTGGTATGCCAGCTTATATTCATTCAGACAGGGGATCCTTGTTCATGAGTAACAAACTTCAGGAGTTTTTGGCTAGCAAAGGTATTGCCTGCAGCAGAACAACAAGCTACAACCCTCAAGGCAATGGTCAAGTGGAGCGATTCAATGGTACTATATGGAAGGCAGTTACAATGACATTGAAGTCACGCAATCTACCTGTTCAACACTGGCAAACTGTCCTACCTGATGCTCTTCACTCTATTAGATCATTGCTGTGCACAGCTACTAATGCAACCCCTCATGAAAGACTCCTCAACTATTCACGTCGTTCCTCTACGGGAGCCTCCGTGCCCACTTTGTTATGTCATCCTGGACCCGTTCTCCTGAAGAGTCACCGTAGGATGAACAAGACGGATCCTTTAGTGGAAGAGGTAGAGCTCCTGCAAGCTAATCCACATTATGCCCACATTCGCTACCAAAATGGTGAAGAGACTACAGTATCTACAAGACATTTAGCCCCAGTTGAAATCCCCATTAGTGTGGAATCTCAAGATACACCAATAGATGTGAAAGATGCTTCGTTTTCTCCTGGAAAGCCCCTTGAGACTACCCCTATGGAAATAGAGAATTCTGCTCCAGCAGTTAGTCAAACCCTGCTGAAAAATATTGAACCTGGTGAAGAGGTTCAAGGGCTACGAAGGTCAGGACGTGTACGTCGCCTACCTAACAGTTTGGGAGATTACTGTCTCTGATATTTTAGAAGGGGGAGATTGTAGTGATACTGCTCCTGTGGGGGGCAGCAGCAAGATAATACTGCACCACCTCTCGGGGCCCTTAACAACAACAACAGTTTGGTGTGTGTCATGGGCGCCAACACATGGTGTGTGATTCTTTTCTCTTCTATCCATATATTAGTGATGCAGATTACATGGTGAGTTTAAATATGTGGCCTGTAGTTATAACTTTTCTCTTGACATATGCAAGACATCACCATCCCTGTAGAAGCCATTATTAGAAGTATTAGTCATTATATTTTGTTGTTGCAGAAGTACTATGAAGATTCTATGTTCAATAAAGCCTAGAGATAAGGCCTGTGTTTCTATCACAACACAGTACCACCTCCATTATGTTAGCCCTCCATGTGTCTTGGTCCCCATGTGGCTCCAAGTTCTCCCAATCAATCTCCTTGTGGTTAAAGTCGCCCATGATCAGGAGCTTTGCCCTGCATGCATGAGCTCTTCTGGCCACTGCAGCCAGTGTGTCAACCATCGCACTATTGCTCTCGTCATACTCTTGCCTTGGCCTCCTGCTGTTCTGTGGTTGGTTATACATCACTGCAATTACCACCTTGGGACCTCCAGAGTGAAGTGTTCCTGCTATGTAATCGCTTGCTTCTTCGCTGTCTCCTCTCTCTAGCTCATTAAAATTCCATTGGTTTTTGATCAACAGTGCCACTCCTCCCCCCCTGTTACCTCTGTCTTTCCTCAGGATCTGGTATCCCGTTGGAAATATGGCATCTGTTATCATACCTGTTAGCTTGGTTTCTGTGAGAGCTATGATGTCCGGTGATCCTTTGACTCTTTCGTGCCACTCCTCCCACTTATTTGTTATTCCATCAGCGTTTGTGTACCATACCTTCAGTTTCCTTTCCAACACTGTGGTTTCGGGGGCCTGTGAGGGTGGGAGACCTGGTAGCATACTGTGGGATTCTATAGCTGGGTGTTGGGTGGAAGCTGTGAGTGTGGATTGTTGTTTGTGTTGGGATGGTGTTCTGAGGATAGTTCTGTGTGTGCTTGCACTTGCTGCTCTGTTCTGCTCTGATTGACCTGTGCTGGTTCCAACCTTGTCTCCTTTCGTAGCTCCTTTCGCTTTTTTGTCTTCTCCCTCAGCTGCTGTCATTCTGTTTGTGTTGTGTCTCTGTCTAGGAACACCCTCATGTACTGTGGTTTCTCTTGGAGGATCCTGTTCTGTACTGTTTCTGTCCTGAGAATCAGCTTGATCGGTCATTTTCTCCCCTTGAAGTACCCCCCTATTCTCTGAAAATTTACAATATCGTCCATGTCTTCTTCACCTATTTCCTTGATGATGTTCACACTCTCCTTTCTTTCTGCGTGCTGTCTTTCAGTGTGTGTCCTTTCCTCTCCCTCCTGAAACCCGTAGATAAACACTGATTTAGCCCTTTCCTCCTCCCATTGCCTCTCCCTCTGTGACTGTGGTTCCTGTCTGTACATGGTCATTTTCTCCCTTGTTTTTTCCAGAGGCTCTTGGTAGCATTGTTGTGCCTCTTCATTTGACCTAACCCCCTCTCCGCCTGCACCCAGCTGCTCTCCCTGCTCTCTCCTTGGCCCTTCTTGGCAGGTTGATATGGCCTTAGCATAATTCGTATCTCCCTCCTTCCTGTTCGGCCTCTCAGCTTCATATGCTGTGTCTTCTCTGGTCAATGAAAATGTAACTTGCTTCAGCCTGTTTACCTCAACTTCTAGGACCCTTATCCTGGTTATTGCAGTTTTGGCTTGTGCTTCCCAATTCTTCTTCTCCTTCTCCAACCTCTCTTCTAATTTCACAGAAAGCTCTGTCTCTATTTTTTTTATCAGAAAGCTCTCCTAATTTTCTCTCCCACTCTTGTTCCATCCTATTCCACTGCTCCTCCATCCACTCCTCCCTACCAGAACCATTCTAATCTGATCCCTGGTTCCTGTGAGTCCCCACCATATTTTTTTTAAGAGAAAAGAGTGAGAGAGAGAGAGAAAAAAAGAGAGAAAAGGGAAAGGTAGGAGAGAGGGAGAGAGTGAGAAGGGAAAAGGGAGGAGAGAGGGGGAGAGTGAGAAGGAAAAGGGAGGAGAGAGAGAGAGAGAGAGAGAGAGAGAGAGAGAGAGAGAGAGAGAGAGAGAGAGAAGAGAATAGAGAGAGAGAGAGAGAGAGGAGAGGAAGGTGCAGAGAGGGTGCAAAGAGAGAGGAGAGAGAGGGGGAGAGACAGGTGAAGAAAAAGGGGAGAGAGGGGTGAGATGGAAAAGAGAGGGGGGAGAGAAGGATAGAGGGGTAGATCGAGGGGAGAGAGATGGGAAATGGGAGAGGGAGAGATAAGTGATAGGGGGAGAGATTGTTAGAGGGGGAACATTAGATGGGGGAGGTGTTAGAGTGGAAGAGATAAGTGTGAGGGAAAAGTTCAATAGATAGGAGTAGCGAGGGATATATAGTAACAATAGTTTCCATTGCCGGCTACTTGATTAAGGTAGGGTAAGTCCAGCTCCCACTATCCACCCCTTTTTTTCCCCCTCTGCCCGAAAGTGATAGTTTTTGATTGCTTGGCTGCTTGTTAAGGTAGGGTCAATCCTAGCTCCCCGCTATCCCCCTTCCCCTCTCCTACTCCCCCTCCCCCCCCGAAAGGTGACGTGTGGGTTCGGTCACACGTAAATCACTCGACTCACAGCTCCCAACTCATACTGTAAGTATAACGCCTGATCATATTTTAAGTAGGAACTTATTGGTTTAAAGCTTTCACCTTTTGACCAATAATTAACTTAGTCCTTTCAGTCTTGATAGGTTAAAATGTTTTTAATAATCACCACCATCTTTTAGTATTGTACTTATCAGGAGATGATTTCTTAAGCAAGTGGGTTAATCTGTCCTCTCTTTTACAGCTTGCAAGGACAGAGAGGCCACCTGCCTAATCATACGAGTAGAATTGAAGGAGATGGACTAACGTTCTGAGACGTCCCAAATTCGATCCACTTACCCTGTTTTTTGTGTATGCAGTAGACAGGATAAACCCCTCACCACTGCAGTGGGAGAAAACCTAGCTTTCCTGTTCATCAGGATTGGATTATTCACGGCTATAAAATCTTAAAGAACCAAGCTGGTGGTTGTCACCAAGACCTGCAGACCCCCCCTCCATCATTCGTCAACGGCTACGATTTTCCAACAACCATGCAGTGTTCACGCAACACCAACACCCAAGTTTTATATATAATATTAGCATTGGAATTTCAGATATCATTTTACATTTTTCATTTTTCATGTTCCCTTTAAGGTAGAATCAATATTTTCATATTAAAGTGTTTTTATATTTTATATTTTCAAAATAATGAAGGTGTTTATGTTGTCAGTTTTGTTCTTTTTTCTATTCATTAATTTTTTCTGAGGAGGAGCCATCTTTGGTAATACTGTCTGAAGTTGTTACAGAGCTGAGTAACTTCTCAAGTGGCGACCCTTGCCAGGATCAACTCTGAAACTGAATCAAGATTCAATTCCATCTGCGAATCTAACCATTGGAACTTCACAACACGGCATGCCACAGACGGTTACCACCAGCCGAATGAGTAACATTCTCTACAGTACAGGTATTTAAAAGATTTGGTGATTGTATATGGTCTCAAATTTATTTTCAGAGTCAATAGGCAGATATAATTGTTTAATTCTGCATCCATATTCTGTTCGAGCTGAAACACTTTGGGATTAGACTCAGGAAACCGCAAGATTTTCCATGAAATTTGTTTTCATTGGAGCTCTTTATTATAACCAGGGAAATGTCGTAGGACACTCTTGGATTTGTTAGGTGAGAAATTGGATGGTCAATGGGACCCCATTCTACTACTGTTTTGCTCGGAGGCCGGCATAGAACCTTTCGTATTCATTAATGCATATTGTTTAATTGAAGTAGGTGATCCAGCCCTCAGGTTATTTACAGTTACAGCAGAGCAGGATTGACCCTCCTGTTTTTCTTTAATACCCGTTTCATTTTCCGCTTGGTAGTTTAAGTATTCTTGCAAATATGGTGAGGAATACCAGTTTTGATGAATGCTGGAAGAAAGTTAGGAATAACAGGGGAAAAATTTTAGTATCTTCATTAGTGCTAAAACCAGGAAAGAACTGAAAAGGGGAGAGAGAGGAGAATCGAAAGAGAAGAGGAAAAGGAAGATTGATAATCGAAAGAGAAAGAGGAAAAGGAGAATTGAGAACAAAAAGAGAAGACAAAAAGAGCGTGAACAGACTTGATCGTGAGGAAAGAGCTAGGGAACGTGAGGAAAGAGCTAAGTACGTGAGGAACAAGTTAAATTAAGGGAAATTGAGGAAATCGCAAAGGATATGAGAATATGAGTTAAGGGAGAGAGAAAAGATTCGCGAGCTCGAACAAGCTCGGCCTTGAATTAAGAGATAAAAAGTTTAACTTATCACACAACCAGCAATTAGATGAAGGAGTAATGGAAACAACGTGCAGCTATTGTATCAATATATGCCCAAACCTAATTTACCTCCCTTCACAGAGGGTTAAGAACATAACTTCATACATTATCATTTTGAAAATACCGCTAACCGTTCCTGTGACATGGCCTGCTGACACCTGGGCTACCAGGTTAGGAAATGTTATTTTCCTGTACAGCCTTGAATATCTATGCAACTTTGTCACAGGATATATGTAATTATAACCTACTGAAGAAGGCAATCCTTAAAGATTTTAGATTTTGCCACCGAAGTGGCTAGTTTATTGTGCATTCCCATATCCATCCTGTGGAACGTAGCGCGAGAGCATATGGATGACACAAAAGGCCAAGGAACTAGGCCCAAAAGGGTTAACAGTAATACATATGGGATTTTATTCTACATATCTATAGTTTCAACGTTATCTGTACAAGCAAATTTAGGAAATTTGCTTAGTATATCTGGTATCTTATTTTCATTAATAAGATATCTTGACTTGTCACATAGGTTATTATACTGTCTGTCTCTGTATTCCTCAATAAGTGGCCAATTAAGCACATAGTGATCAAGAGAGTGACTCTTATACCTTAATCACATAATTTACATTTTAGTTTGATCATCATCTGTGAGTCTCTCAAACTGCCGAATACTTTGTAACCAAGCCTAAGCCTGGCCAACTACAACATCAGTCATCCCCTGTTCACATTTCACGTTGCTCCATAAACATACTTATTCTACGTTCATGTTATCTATAGTGGTTATAGATCTACTCAGGCTTCTAACTGGCCATTCCTATAATAATCATTTTTCATTACTTACTTCTCTCCTATATTATTCCTAATGCTAGACAGGCACAGTTATACCAAAGTTATATTCTACATTTCTCCTCTCTGGTACTCTTCTTGGTTAACATATCAATTTTATCATGAAGGAGTAATCACTGTGTGATGGGATCCCATAGGCAATTGTACATTAATTCCTTTGTCTCTTATTTTGAGTATCTATACCTGGCTTCCTCCAATGAGCATGTTGTTGGAGTCATTATATGAGTCAAGATCCTTCATGATGAAAGAGCTCAGTAGGGATGATTGATAGAGTCAAGCTCAGTGTCATAGTTTTAGCTTTTAGCGCCATTAGGATTGCAAACCAATTCAGTTTGCAGTGTAAGAAATGCCCATTGTTAATGTTCTTATGCCTAACTCAACAACAATTATTAACGTTTTTAACAAGGAGAGGTTGCAAGTAAGAGCAGATGCAAAGCCACTGCCAAAGACTCCTGTTTTAGATCCAAATGTGATAACTTATTACTACACAGCTAGATGAAAATTTCCATTTCTTGAGCAGTTGCTCTAAACAAGAGATTTAAGAGGGATTACTAGCAATGAGCTTACCTTGGGAGGGAACTTGCAGGTATGTTATATTAAAATGAACAACATCTTCCACGGAGGGGTGAAATGCCCTTGTTGCCTCCAGTGATACAGTGCATGCAGTTTATAAAACTTGATGTAATTGCACGTTTTCACAATCCATTAGATCTTGTGAGTATTTACCATCTAGAACACTGGTATATTCATTGTGACAGTGTCCATGGTTCGTTTTCTCAACATTCTAATACCGAGCAACAGAGTCAACTCAATAATCCGTAATCACTGATACTAGAAATACCAAGCTCCTTCCACATGATAAGAACTTTTGTAGATTTGGAGCAGCCAAGAATAATCCCCTTGAGAGCTTTCATTTTGCAATTAACTCCAAGGGTCGGAGAGAGAACTTTCTCTAGCTAATGTCAACATGGGAGGCAGCATAATCATTATGGGGACCTAACATAGGCTATGTACATCATTCTTTCCACACGATTCTCACATTGCACCATAGTTGGGATTGTAGCCACAACACTTTGAGAGCATTTAGCCTAGCTTTGCATTTCTTGTTTAGTTTGTGGTATAGTGGATTTGTTAAAGGGTACATCTACACAAAGATATCTGTAAGTTTTTAACGTAGCTAATGATTTCAGTTCACCCTGCAAATAGATGGGTGGGGGGATGGCGTTTCCTTGTTAATATTTTTGTTTTAGAGGAAGATATTATGAGGCCTAGTCGATTACAAATTGCTTGAACTTCATTAAGAAATGGTACTCATCTTCTTATGCCCTGTTGTGTGGATCATGATGTCATCAGCATAGCTTATAGCTATATGTTTATGGTGAGGCAGGTAGAGCATTTAGAGAAGCATTAATCAGAAATTAAATAGCATGGGACTAAGAACTCCTCCCTGCGGTGTACCTTAAGACATTTCTTCAGAATCCACTTCTGAAGCCTTGGTAAAGGACAGAGGTACTCTATTTTGACAGGTACCTTATTATCCAGCAGAGTAAGCTAACCACCAATATTTTATATTGGCTATTTAAATGTAGTATAACGGTTTTCTGTTCGCAACATCAAATGCAGATTTTAGATCAAGAAAAGTGTAAAAACTAATAGAGGTGTGTGCAGTGAGAAAGGTTGAAATACAGTTTCTGCTCAATATTTTTACCTTTCATGAACCCAGAGGTAAGGGGAAAGTTGGTGTCCTGATTGTGTAGTACAGTCTGTTAAGTATCTTCTTTCAACGTTTTACAAAGACAACTAGTTAAGGAGATTCGGCCTATAATGTATCATGCTGTTGGGTCTTAGGGGTAGGCACAAATGAGACTATGTGGTCCCAGGAAGTAGGAAGAACGCCCATCAATGTAAACTGAGATTATACAGTGCCAACAAAGGGTTATCAGGCACGTGCCTTAGAGTTCTGAGAATATCATAGGTTATACCATCCTCTCCAGGAGCAGTTGATCGACCTTTAGTTAATGCATTATCTAATTCATACTCGGTAAAGAGGCAATCACTCTCATCAGTATTTTTTGCTCATAAAATTAATCAGTTTCAACATTTCTTCAGAAGTACTCTCTAAATTTTTTCTAATATGCGATGGAAGGTTTTCATGCCTGGATGTTTTGGATTGTGAGGGATTGGCAGAGAGCATGCATAGTTCCTTTGTATAAAGGCAAAGGGGATAAAAGAGAGTGCAAAATTATAGGGGGATAAGTCTGTTGAGTATAATACCTGGTAAGTGACTTGTAGAGTTATAATGAACAGAATAAAGAAGAATGACGGAAATAGGATTGCAGATGAACAGGAGGCTTTAGGAAAGGTGAGAGAGGGGTGTTGGACCAGGTGTTTACAGTGAAACATATAAGTGAACAGTATTTAGATAAGGCTAAAGAGGTCTTTGTGGCATATATGGATTTTGGAAAAAGGCGTATGACCAGGGTGGAATAGGGGTTGAAAATGTGTGTGGACTGCCTCCAAGTATGTCGACTACCCTGGCAAACACTGTTGACAACCGAGCTCTGAGGTGGTTGCCCTCAGCTCACAAGTGTCTTATAAACAGACTTTCAGCAAATGATTGGTATTGCCAAGAACTTGCCTGCAATGCACGTATAAAGGACTAACATTACTTGGTGTTGCAGCTTATATCCTGATCTTCAGACTTCCCAAGCCTAGATTAGCCCCTTTGGGGACTTCCCCTTGGGAACCACGTGCACAACCGGGAAGCATTAATTCTGCAATATCAAATCGTTATTCGTGTCCAGCCTGCACCTCAGAAAATTCCTATATCCAAGAGGATATGTATCCCCTAGTATAGACTATGCAGACTCATACGCTGCTCAAACGGCTCTGAGACGCAGGTACTTTACTGGTCATGCTCTCATCATCTGTAGCAACGCCGAGCCCACCGTAACTAACCCACATTCTCACTAGTCCTGGCCAGATCCTACGGGAAAAGGTAATATCTCGTTTACTGATAATGGGCTGATGGAGAGATCATCCTAGGTACATCGAGGTGCCTCTACCAGATTTCCCCCCAGGTCTCAGATGTGAAGACATGTGGGGGCGCCGCCTGCTGTTCAACGGCACAGTCTCGTCCAGTCGGTTTCCTATCTAAGATAGGAACGCTATACTGTCTTTGTGACCTGGTCGCCCCCCATTCAAGCTAGGGCTGCCATTCTCCCTAGGGCAACTTATCCTAATGTTTGCCTACATTATCGGCCTATTACTACCTATGTTTAAGGTCTTAGGTCACTCTTATCATTATCTACAAGATGCCTTAGTAACCTAATATGAGTGTACTAACCAGTAAACCTACCATACCTCCTTCCCTGAAGAGTAAATCTTTAAATTAAATCAGCTTACCAACCTCAAACCAGCGAATGGCCTGATGTTTGGGAGGTTTTAAAGAGGGCCGCTCTTGCTCGCTCAGAAACGGCACACCGACCAGGACCCATATGCTGGATCGAGCTGTTTGAACTATTGGTCCAGAATAAATTTCCACTCTCCCCACCGGCGAAGTAGGCGCTAAGTCTAGATCAAGTCTGGTTTTTCTTCCCGCAGGCCCCCCCCAGTGGGCCCTGGACTCGAGAGCGCTCGTTCGAACGGGTCGTCCTGGGCCGCTCAGCCTCCTCAACCTCTGGTCTGATTTCTCATGTCGCCACTCGCCACCACCGGTGGACCCTCGAGAGGCAAAAGCCTGTTTGATGGGTCTTATATCTCGACACCGTTTCATTCTCACTTTCACCATTCTCAACCGCCCAGGCCTGTCTGGGTGGGTTTGAACACTAACCAGGCCAAGAGGCCAGTATGCCCTCGCACCTCGGATTCTACCAGCACCAAAGTCCCCTTCCCTAAGCATCAACTTATTCGCCTCGGGGTCGGCACCATAGAAATGTTCCCGCCAAGGTTTGTCAGTAATCCCTGCGCCACACCATGGTTCATTTGTCCAGATGTTCAACAGTCCTGTTGTGACTCCTGTGCAGTTCTTCATTGATGGGGGGACCATCTGGCCCATAATAATCCAGCTCCTTGGAAGAACTGGACTTAAAATTGCGGGGAAGGCTCAATCCTTCTTCCAACAGCATGTGATTGGGGTGATAGCTTCTTGCTCGTCAATCCCATCTGTACGAAGGTCAGAGCCTGTTATTAACTCTTGCCTCTATCTCAACTAACACTGTCCTCAGTTCATCACAGCTCACCCTCCTGCCATGCAAGACCTTCCGAATGCACCTTTTGACTGTGCCCACCATGCGTTCATAGAATCCCCCTTGCCAGGGGCCCTGGGAGCTATGAACCTCCACTCGCACTCTATTCTCTTCAGGTGTTCTCGTACTTCTCCTGTTGTCCCTAAGATTCCTGAAAACTTTATCGGCCGCCCTAAAGCTTGTGCCATTGTCCGAGATAATCAATCGCGGGCACGAGAATCTGGCAGTAAACCTCCTGAACAACTTCACGAAAGTCTCTGTTGTCATATCTTCTGCCAACTCCAAATGCACCGCTCGAGTAGTGGCACAAGTAAACAGGCAGACATATACTTTCTGAGGCCCACCTATCGTCTCCTGGGTTCTTCAATGTGATAGCCCCAGTATAGTCTATTCCTACAGTCTCAAAGGGCCTGTCACTATGTACCCGCTCCTGAGGCAGCGGTGGTGGACCTGGGTATGGTAGGGTCCTCCCATCGTACCGCTGGCAGACCGTGCAACTCTTTAGCACCCTTTTGACTGGCGCTCGACCCTTCAGTACCCAGTAAATTCTGACGTAGGCAGTGAGGGTATCTCCAAACCCCCATGTAAGGTCCTCTGATGGGCATCTTGTATCAATAGCTCTGTCGCCCATCCCTCCTTTCCCAGCAGCACGGGATGTTTGGCCCCATAGCTGAGCTCAAAGTTTTGTATTCTTCCCCTGCTTCTTATTAGCCCTGCATGATCTAGGAACAATCCCAATGAGTGAACCAATTTGCTGTTCCCTGAGTCGTTCATGTGAACACGCGTCCTGGACGCCATAACACTGCTGCCGGGTCGCAAGTACTTCAGCACTCCTGGAAACCTCTCCCTTTGGTACTGCCTTATCCAATATTCTCTGGACCCACTAAAGACAACTGTCGACCTTGGCTTACCTTGTCATGCAGCTTCCTCATGAATCAAAATACCATTTCCGTGACTCCTATAAGTTTTCTCCACGAGGAGTAGCGCCTGGGGTCAAATATTCAGTGTCGTGTTCCCCCTGCAAATGTACTATGCTGCTGGTTGTCTCACGAATTTCTGCTCTCGGCCAGCAATCCCTTGCCGGTAACCAGTCTGGGCCTTTGAACCAAATCTCGCTTTTACTCAAGCTTTCTGTGTGTCACCCCTCGGCTTATCAGGTCGGCTGGGTTTTGATCTGTAGGCACATACAGAATTGTTGACGTTGACTGTAGTTCCCGTATCTCCTTTACCCGATTCCTGACATAGGGAGCTTAGACCTTCATTCTGGACCCACTGTTAAAGGCCACCTCCGAGTCTGTCCATACATAGGTGTGTGTCACCTCAGATTACTCAACACCTCCTCTACGTACTTACCCAGTCTTGCTCCCCACAACATCGCCGTGAGCTCTAGCTTTGGATCGAGCAATCCTTCAGGGTGTCACCCGCACATGACTGGTGACCAGATTGCCTTGGTCCCCCGGCCCCCAAAATTTGTTTTCTGCCCCATGGGGGCCCTGGGGGGGGGGAGGATCCCCAAAAGACGTGAAAGGGATAATCCCCCCCGGTCCCCCGATGGACCCGGGGGGAATGTAAAAACTCATGAAATTTTCCGCATGTTTTTTGGTTAACCAGATCCCACTCCTGGCAAAACTGTTTCGGCAGGGGTTCCCCAACCTTTGGTTCAGCTCCCAGGTCTTTTTTGCCTGAACCTCCCCCCAAATGGTGAGGGGTGCCCAAAAAAACCCCAAAAAGGATCGAAGGAAGTCTGCACTTTGCTCACAAAGACCTCCTGGTGGGTTCCATTCCCCCATCAGGGCTTCCCCCTTTAGCCTAAGCTGTCTTCCTTGATTTCCCACCCCAGTCCCAAAAACCGTGTTACCCGGGGCCTGATTTACCAGTATAGCCCCTTTTTCCCACCATCCCCCGCAACGTTTGGTTTTGTTTTTTCCCCCCTTTTCCTCTCAAGGGCATTTAGCCGAGAGCATCTCCTATTAGACTCTGGGTAAATGCCCCATCAAGCCTTTCTTCTGAGGGGGGTCCCCCTGCATTTTGGTCCAATAAAATAGGGTCTTAAAGTAATTTTTTAAAAGGGGGGCAATTACATTTCAAAAAAGGTGGGTAGTCTTTGGGTTAGTTTGTAATACAAATGGTGAACTAGGGGAAACCAAAAACAACACTCCCCCCCTTTTAAATCTTAGGTTCATCCCCTTGCGGGGGGCCCTTTGGGGTTAACCCAAAACCACAAGAACCTTGTTTTTAGTCCCTGTCCTTTGGTTTGAAAACCCAATACTGGGAAGGGTTTTTTGGGAAAATGTCTGCCGCTTTAGCTTACTGTTCCTTTCCTGAATCTAAACAACACATCTGCTAATTTCTGGTAGGGGGGCCCTTTTGGGGAAGACAGTTCCAATTCAACGATGGCTTTGGGGGACTGGCCTCCCGAGCTGCATTTGAAAACTTTTTTCTGAGGGAGGGGTTTTACCGACCTTGGTGACTGCCAGTGGGGAAAGATAAGGGGTGTTTTCCCCAGGGCTGGCGGGGCATTTTTCTCAAAGAACCCGGGGGCCCCGGCTTTTTCCCTTAAAATATCTTTCCTTTTTTCCCCCCACCAGCCCCTTTTTGGTCAGGCTGTTCCCCCAAGGAATTCAATGACCCCCCCCTTTGAAATTATGGGGCAGCTTTGGGGGGCCCCGGGTTTTCCAGGGGAAAATGGGGCCCCAATACTGTCCCCCCCTAAATTTGCACAGGGTTTAATTTTTTCTGGGATAGTTTTTTCGGGGTTGGGGGGGGTGGCCCCCCCCCCCCCCCCCCCTTTAAAAAAAATTTTCCCATAAATCCGGCCCCATAGTTTTAATGGCCCGGCTCATTTGGAGGGGATATCCCAAACTTGGGCCTCTGACAGACCTTCACCCACACCAACTCCCCTTTCACCTTACAGCCTCATTTCGCTGAAATTTACCAGAGCCCCCCTTTTCCCCCGGGGTCGCGGGAAGTGAGCTGGTACCGGCCTCCTAGGGAGTACCCCGTGGATTTTCCTGACAGGCCAACACCTTTCCTTGTTTAACCCTTCTCCCCTCTTTGGGCCCCCACCGGGGAAACAACGTTTTAGGTTTTCCCCCCCCCTCCCAAAACCAAGATCCCTAAATTTACCTTTAAAAATTGTTTGTACCCCAATCCTCCTTGGGTTCCGCTAGGGCCTTCCCCAAAACCCCACCCAATTTTCCCCCCCAAAAACCTTTTGAAATTTTGTTTGGGATCCGTCCCCAAAGGGGGGTTTAAGATTTTTCCCCTTTCCCCCCAAAACCGAAATTTGGTGGGCAAGGCCCGACTTGAAACGGGTAAGAACCTCCGGGGGCCCCCACCAAACCCCCCATTCGCAACTTTTCCCAATTTTTGCTTCCCCCTTTTTTTTGGTTTCTTCCTTAAACTTGTGCCCCACCTTGGAACAAAAACGGGGTTTTTGCTTTTCCCCTTCCGCGGGCCCCGATTTTGGGAAAGGCCCCCAGTTCCCGGGCCAAATGTTTTCCCACAACCTTTTTAAACCAAATCTTCATTTCTCTTTTTCTTTTCCGCCCCTTTGGTTTTTTAACTTTGAAACCCTAAACAAGTGTGTTTCTTTCCCTCCAGCACCCCAACTCCCTTTTAGGGGGTTCCCCCCTTCCCCTGTTTTTCCCTCAAATTAAAAAAAGCCTAATTTTTGGGGGGGGAAATTTGGTTTTAGGTTAAAAAAAAAAAATTTTTAAATAAAAAAAAAACCAAAAAAAAAAAAAAAAAAATTTTTTTAAAAATTTTAAAAAAAAAAAATTTAAAAATTTAAAAATCTCTGGGAATGTCTGGGGAAGTTAACCCGCCTTTCCTTGGTAGGTAATTTTTTCCCCCCTGCCCAATCTCAGGTGAGATATGAGACCCCCAACCCTTCAAAAAATTTGTTTTTCGTGAAACCTTTTTCGCCCGATTTTTTTTTTTTTTTAAGTGTAACTCATGCACTGTCTTTGCTAGCCTTTTCCCTCTGAATCACCTGGCTAAGGACCCTTTTGAATCTTTCCCTCATCATGAAAATTTCTCTGAAACTAAGGGTCGGGCTCATAATCTCAATAGGGAAAACTTCTCTAGACCTTTTGATGGTCATGTTCGGAAAGGCCTCCTAGATCCAACAACCGATAAAGTATAGAAACCTTTTTTCCCCAGTTTTTCCAAAAATTCTTCTAATTGTTTTCCATGTTGGTAATTAGGTAAAAGAAAATTGGGGAAAGGGGCCGGCCCAAGATCAAAGGGGGCTTTACCCTTGAGCTGCAACCGAAAAAACTGCAAACTTGACGGCATCTGCCCAAAATTTTTTTTTCTTCATCTTTTGGGCCCCTTAAAACTGACCCCAGAAAGCTATGTACTCTGTTAAGGTTCCGTCGAACGTTTTGGGAAAAAAAACTGGGGCCCAAATTGGGCCCCCAAAATATTTTACAAAGGGGTGGCGGTTTTTTTTGGGGTTCCTGCAGTGTTTAAAAACCCCCCCCTTGGGAAAACTAGCCTTTAAAGGGGACTTTTAAATTATTTTTTTACATATTCATTTCCTGAAGGGGCCCAAATTTCATCATCCTTTTTGAATTCGTCCATAGCCTGGTGAAAACTTCCCTGGGATTCCTCATCCGCAAAAAGCCCCCTTTTCTATGCTGAAATGCTCGTTTTATAGGCTTCCCCCTTTTTTTAAATTTTTTAATGTTTTTTTTTTTGGTTTTTTTTTTAATTTTTTTTTTTTTTTTTTTTTTGTTTTTTTGTTTTTTTTTATTTTTTTTTTTTTAAAAACCCCAATGATCTTGAAACCCCTTGGCCAAAAATTGGGGGCGGAAGTTTAATTGAGGAGGTGACCCTTTAATTTTTTTAAAATTTAACCCCAAATAACCCCCACCCCGCAAGTTTTTGGGGTGTTAACCAAGTTTTTAAAACCCCTGGGCCCTTTTAAGGCTTCTTCCCAAAAAGCTTAAAAAATTCCCTTTGTTAAGTTGGGTAAATTTTTGAAATTCAAAAAAGTTACTGCTACTCTCAAATCCCCCAATTTAAAAATTTTGTTCCCCAGTTAAAGCTTAATCTAGCACTTTTAATGTACAAAGCCACAAATAATTTCAGGGCTTAACCTAGTCTCAGGTTTTTCACAAATCCCCCATTAAATGAATCAAAGATGATGAAAATCACACAATAAAAGGGCAGTAACAAAATTTAAAACACTTGGTTTTAAAACAAGTAAAAAACAAAAAATTCAACTTGTGAAACAGTAAATAAATAATGTTTTGGGAAACAGCTTGGCCCCAACGTGCCCCGCTACTTTGTCTAGCCCTGGATGGTTGGATAAGGTAAATCCTAACCTAGCTAGTGTGGGTATAAATTAAAACCCGGGTTTATAACTCCCCGTAAAAAAATAAAATAGGTTTAAAACTGTCCTAGCTACTAAACCTTTGTAAAATATTGACAAGCCTAGCCCAACTGTGGCTACCCCCTTTCAAAAACCACTTTTAAGTAATTAATCCCCAAAATCCCCCCTACTCTGGGAAATTTTTTGTAAACCCCTGTTTAAAAAAATTAAAAATTTAAAAAGTTCTCTAGCCTACCTGGCCTGCCCGTAAAATTCTGCAAATAACAAATTTGTTTTATCCCGCTTTGGCCCCAGCCTCTGTGTAACTTTTACCCAGGTTTGCTAACTTAACCCTAAAATTTTTTAAACTGGTTTCCAAAGTGGCCTGCTATGGGTACTTTAAACCTTTAAATCTGTTAAAAAAATGGTTCCTAACTGTGGCCCCCAAATGGGTGCTTAAACCCAACTTGTTAAAAACTGGTTTTCCAACTATGGCCTGCTTTTGATAGGGTTTTTTCCCAGCTATTCCACATCCCCGGGTTTTTGAAGGGAAAACCCCTTTTTTGAAAATTTGTGTGGGGGCCCGGCCCCCAAGTGAGTCTCCCCACCCTAGCAAACTCCCTTTTGACAAAAACCCAGCTCTGAGGGGGTACCTCAGCCTCACAAGTTGGCTTTTAGGGCCCGTTTTCAAAAATTATTGGGATTGCAAGAAAACCTTTCCTTTAGTTTAAAGGAAATTTTGGGGTTTAAAAGCCCCCCGGGTTCCCCGGCCCCCTTTCCTAAGCCCGCTTTAACCCTTTGGCTTCCCCTTTTGGAAAACCAAGTGGGGAACCCCGGGCAAAGCTTTTAATTTCCCCCTTTAAAATTTTTAAAACCCCCCATTTTAGGGCCTTTCCTGGGGCCCCGAAATTTTTATTCCAAAGGGTAGGAACCCCCCGTTATTTCATGGGGGGGGTGCACTAGCCAAGGGCGGGTTTGAAGGAATGGATTTTCTGGGCAATTGGGCTTCCCCCCTCTGTTAAAAACCAAAACCTTTGGGTTCAATAACCCCAACCCACTTCCAAGAAGGGGGGGGCCGACCCAAATTTTTTGGCCCCGGAAAACCAGTGGGGAAAATTTTAAATTTTCGTTTAGGATTTGTAAAAATTTTTAATTTCCGGGGGAGATCCCCCTTTAACCGGTACTTTGAGGTTGGCCTTCTTTCCAAAATTTCCCCAGGGTTCTCCCCCAAATTTGAAAGGGAAAACCATGGGGGGGGGGGCCGTTTTCTGTTTGGGCCTGTTGAGGAGGTGTCTGGGCTGAAAGGGCCCCAATTTTTCCCCGGTCTTGGAAACCCCCGCACCCTCCTTTTCCCTCCGGGGTAAAAAGGGGGGGCCAGTTTTTCCCCACCCCCAATTAACTAAGGGGTTTTCCCCTAATTAAACCGGGCCTAAATTTTAAACCCCCTTTAAGGGTTTTTTAGGTCTACTTTTTCTTTTCTTCAGATGCCCTTTGTAAACCCAAAATTGTGTTTTACCCGTAAAATACCCATTTTCCCTTTCCCCCCAAAAGTAAATCTATAAATTTTAAAAAAGCTTACCAACAACCGGGCCCAAACCCGGGAATGCCTTGTTTTGGGGGGGTTTAAGGGGCCGCTCGGCTCAAAACGACCAGCGGCCATGCTGGATTGAGCTGTGGAAAAATATTTGGACCAAAAAAATTTCCAAACTCCCCCGGTCTTTGACGTTGGTGTTTCGTTTTTATTTTGTGGGCCCGAATTTGGTTTTTTTACTCTGATGAAGAATTTTTAATTTTTCCCCATGTTTTTCCCTATTGAGTAAATTGGGAAATTTTTTTATTTGTTTGAAAATTTATATTGTTTTTTGCAGCCCCCTGAAAAAATTTTTGGTTTTATGTCCCCTGGGGGCCTTTTCAATTTTCCCGCAAATGGAAGGGCACTTTTCAAAGAGAATTCGGGTTTTCATCTGCAAAAGAAGACCGGTGCTGTGGCCCGGCTTTCCCTTTTGTATGTCGGTAAAAGGATGGGGGAACAAGATGGGAGCGAGTACTGTGCCCTTTTTTTGGGAAAAAGCTTTTCACCGTAGCTGCCTCGGACTTTTTTCTCTGTTGACGACTTTACTCTCTGTTTTTCTTTTTTGTGAGGAAATTTTTGAATTATCGACCCACTTTTCCTGTTTTTTCCTTTTGAACGCATTTTGTGCGCTATTACGCCCAAAGGGGAATTTAAAAACCTCCCCAAATTTCGGGAGCGCTTGAGGTTTTAAAAACCCGTATTTCCCTGGAACGCAAAGGGGGGAGGGGATACATGATTAAAATTTTCACCCGGGGGAAAATTTCCCAGAGGGGGGTAGTACCGAACTTGCACACAAAATCATCAATTTCGAAAGCAAAAAACTTGGCAGACATGCAAACCCTCCCCCCAATGAAAAAAAAAAAAGGGGGTTTACTAGCACGTTAGAGGCCTACAATAAGTGAGGGAAAGGGGAC
>NC_069424.1:47239880-47262095 GCF_026875155.1 Cherax quadricarinatus
GATAGAGCTCATGGGGCGGGGAGAGAGAGGACCTAGTGCAATCGCGAAGAGGGGGCCAGGAGCTGTGACTCGACCCCTGCAACCACAAATAGGTGAGTACAAATAGGTGATTTACACAAAAACACACCACACCACCACCCCACACACACACACACACACACACACACACACACACAACACACACACACACATACACACACATACACACACACCACAAGTACAAGAGTACAAGAGGGTGTTCAAAACAGAGACACAACAAAAAACAGAACGACAGCAGCTGAGGGAGAGGACAAAAAGCAAGAGGAGCTAGGAAAGGAGAAAAGGAGGGAAACCCCAGCAGAGGTCAGTCAGAGCACAACAGAGCAGCAAGGGCAAGCACACACACAACTATCCTCAGAAACCACAACCTATCACACCACCCCAACACACACTACATCCATACCCACAGCTTCCACCCAGCTCCCAGCTATAGAATTCACAGTATGTTGCCAGGTCTCCCCCCCTCACAGGCCCCCCAAACCACAGTGTTGGAAAGGAAACTGAAGGAAATAACAAATAAGTGGGGGAATAAAAAATAAGTGGGAGGAGTGGCACGAAAGAGTCAAAGAGGCATCACCGGACATCATAGCTCTCACAGAAACCAAGCTTACAGGTATGATAACAGATGCCATCTTTCCCAGCGGGATACCAGATCCTGAGGAAAGACAGGGGGAAAACAGGGGGGGAGGGTGGAGGAGTGGCACTGCTGATCAAAAATCGATGGAATTTTGATGAGCTGGAGAGAAGAAACAGTGGAGAAGAAAGTGATTACATAGGGGGAAAACGCTTAAACTCTGAAGGTCCACGGTGGGTAATTTAAGTGGGTATAACCCACACAAAACAGCGGGGAGGCCAAGGCAAGAGTATGACGGAGCATAGAGCGATGGTTGACACACTGGCTGCAGTGGCCAGAAAGCTCATGCATGCAGGTCAAAGCTCCTGATCATGGGTGACTTTAACCACAAGGAGATCGACTGGGAGACCTAGGAGCCACATGGGGGCCAAGATACATGGAGGGCTAAGATGATGGAGGTGGTACTGGAAAACTTCATGTGCCACTCTTAGGGACACTTCAAGAGAGAGGGAGAGGATGAACCAGCAAGACTTGACTTAGTATTCACCTTGGTAGTGCAGATATTGAGGACATCACATATGAAAGCCCCCTTTTGGGCCAGCGATCATGTGGTTTTAAGCTTCGAATACACAGTAGAGCTACAAGTGGAGAGGGAAGCAAAGCCAAACTACAAGAAAGGGGACTACACGAGAATGAGGAACTCTGAACAGAGTTCAGTGGGGCAGAGAACTGGCAGGGAAGCAGTTAATGAGATGATTGAATATGTAGCAACAATGTGCAAGGAGGCCGAGGAAGAGGTTTTTGTACCCAAGGGTAACAGGAATAATGAAAAAGCCAGGATGAGCCCATGGTTCACCCAAAGGTGCAGGGAGGCCAAAAACCAGGTGTGCTAGGGAATGAAAGAAATATACAAGGCAAAAGACCCCGGAGAATAAAGAGAGCAGTCGTAGAGCCAGAAACGAATATGCACAGATAAGAAGGGAGGTCAACAACAATATGAAAACGACTTGCAGTGAAAGCCAAATCTGACCCGAAACTGTTATACAGCCACTCAGGAGGAAAAAAAACAGTCAAGGACCAGGTAATCAGGTTAAGGAAGGGAAAGGGGGAGAGACAACAAGAAATGACCATGAAGTATGTGAGGAACTCTACAAGAGATTCAAAGAAGTGTCACAGAGGAGACAGAAGTGGGTCCCGAAAGACGGACAGGTGGGGCACACCACCAAGTGCTGGACACAGTACACACAACCGAGGAAGAAGTGAAGAGGCTTTTGAGTGAGCTAGATACCTCAAAGGCAATGGGGCTGGATAACATTCTCCCCTGGGTCCTGAGAGAGGGAGCAGAGGCGCTATTTTGTACCCTAACAACAATATTCAATACATTATCGAAACAGGGAGATTGCCTGAGGCATGGAAGACAGCAAATGTTTGTCCCAATCTTTAAAAAAAGAAAAGACATGAAGCACTAAAAATACAGACCAGTGTCACTAACATGTATAGTATGCAAAGTCATGGAGAAGATTATCAGAAGAAGAGTGGTGGAAAAACCTAGAAAGGAATGATCTCATCAACAGCAGCCAACTGGTTTCAGAGATGGGAAATCCTGTGTCACAAACCTAATGGAGTTCTATGACAGGGTGACAGCAGTAAGACAAGAGTGAGAGGGGTGGGTGGATTGTATTTTCTTGGACTGGGAAGAAGGCGTTTGACACAGTTCCACACAAGAAATTAGTGCAAAAAATGGGGACCAAGCAGGGATAACAGGGAAGGCACTACGATGGACCAGGGAATACTTGTCAGGAAGACAGCAGCGAGTCATGGTACGTGGCGAGGTGTCAGAGTGGGCACCTGTGGGCCAGCAGGGTCCCACAGGGGTCAGTCTAGGACTAGTGCTGTTTCTGGGATTTGTGAAAGACATGACGGAAGGAAAAAGACTCCAAAATGTCCCTGTTTGCAGATGACGTGAAGTTGATGAGAAGAATTCATTTGAATGAAGACCAGGCAGAACTACAAAGGGATGTGGACAGGCTGCAGACCGGTCAGCAATTGGCTCCCGGATTTAACCCACCAAGTCAAAGTCATGAAGATTGGGGAAGGAAAAGAAGACTCAGACAGAGACGTCTAAGGGACCAGGACTACAAACCTCACTAAAGGGAAAAAGATCTTGGGGTGAGTAAAACAAAGGAAAATCTCCTAAAGCGCACGTCAACCAAATAACTGCTGCAGATATAGGTGCCTACAAACCTAGAAAAAGCATTCCGACATCTTAATAAGGAATCGTTCAGGACCCTGTACACCGTGTATTTTGGGCCCCATTTTGGAGTATGTGGCACCGTTTGAACCCCACCTATCCAAGCACTAAAAAAACTGGGAAAAGTGAAAGGGGTTTGCAAAAAGATAGCCCCCAGATTAGGGGGTATGTCCTATGAGGAGGGGGTTAAAGGGGAAAATCGATCTGACGACACTGGAGGCAGGAGAGATAGGGAAGACATATAATAACAAAAAAATACTGGAAGAATTGACAAGGGGGACAAAGAGAATGTTCCAGAGTGGGACACAGCAACAAGGGGACACAGTTGGAGTTGAAGACAAGATGAGTCACGGGGGATTTGGGAATATTTCTTCACCACGAGTAGTCAGAAGTGGAATATTTTGGGTAAGCGATGTAGGGAGGCGAGATCCTAATATTTTAAAGCAGAGGTATGATAAAGCTACGGTTCAGGGAGAGTGACCTATTAGCGCCCTGGACCAGGGGGGGGCCAGGAGTTTCGTTAAAACCCCCGAAACCCTCAATGGGAGTACCAGATGAGTACCACACACACCTCACACACTAGCACTACACACTTACACACACCACTAACACACACACACACACACTCATGCACACACACACAATCAAAAAAAAAAAAAAAAAAGGGTTTCCAAAGAGCAGGAAGGAAAACCAAGGGGGGAGGGTGAATTGCAAAAGGAAAATTGGGGAGCAGACCTCATGAAAAAGGGGAAAATGAATGTGGAAAGAACAGAAAAATTAGCAAGAAATGGGAAAAGAGGATAGATATGAAAGAAGAAGTGGGGGATGCAAGTCATAGCAGCGAGGTAGGGTCAGAGATTAGAAAGGAAATGAAAAAACTGAAACAGCTAAAAACTAAAGAAAAAATTTGGGAATGACAAAAGAGCCGCTACCCAAACAAGGGGGTTTTAGGGGAAAGAAAGGGGCAAAACTGCATGTAGAAGCCCTGTCAGAGGGGCCTGTTAAAATAAAAAAAAAGGGTAAGCTATAGTGGAGGCCCTAAAGCCCCCCCGGCCCAGGGAAAAACTGAAGGGGAAAAAGAAGGCCACTGAGCCCAAGTATGATACATAGTAAAAGAAGAATGGGAAAACTGCAATAAGGAAAACAAATTTAATCAGTGGTACATGGGGATATGCAGTGGAAGAATAAAGGGAAGGTCAGTTTTTGTGTATGGGCTACAGGAAAGTGAAGGGGAAATTATGAAGCAAGAAAAAAATAAAAATTAAAAGATCATAAAAGCAATAAAGATGACTTTGCCCCAGTGGAAAATTTTTGAAGAAAGGGGAGTTCGCAAGAAGAAGAATCCAGATTGAAAGTGATTTTTCAGGCAAATCGACTGGAAAAGGGACCCTGGGAGAAAGCAAGACTAAGGGATATGCTGGCATCCCAGAAGGTGTATCCGACCACGACAGAACACAAGAAAAAAGGCGAAACTGAGAGAGATGGTCAAAGGCAAATAGAGGAAAAAGAGGAGATAGAGGACAGGGGAACCCAGCTCAAAAGGGGAAAATCAAGACAGCCCCCCCTCACCGGGCCGGTTTAACCGCATAGGCAAACTAGGCTTTTGCCTGGGGCCCTGGCATTTGGGGGCCCTGCAGTCCAAGGGGTTCAGGGGCCATCCAAGACGTGACATGGTGAAAGTGCAAAGGGGTCCCTCCCTAAAAATTTCAAGTGTTTGGAGAGAAAAATTGATTTTTAAAAATTAATCAAAACAAAAATAAATAAAATAAAAAAGAGTGCACTTATTAAAAAAAATTTCTAGAAAGATTGCTGCTTTTTGTAAAATTCTTAGCTCTAAGAGGCTTGCTTTCCGTGGAGAAAATGGGTTTTTGGTTCGGAAAACAATGGAAATTTTCTGGGAATAAAAAAACTTTTAGCACTTTCGATCCTTTCTTAGCAAATATGTGTCACGCCGGGGGAATGAGGAAGGGGCACTGTATCTTCATTTTATTGCTATATGCAATGAATTTATTGAACTGATGACTAAAAAGGGTCCCAATAACACCCAAGGAGCTGTGAAAACGCAAAATATTTTGCAATAAGTGTAGATTCAACCCCAAATTTTTCACATACAGATCAATGACATTCATTGTTCGCTTTGTCACCCCTGAAAGCCTGTAGACCCTTTTATAAAATTCATTCCTTTTTCAGCCAGGATGGAGAAACAATGATAATGAGTACTGGATATCTGTTGAACATGATATCTTATTATCTTTTTCCGTGGCCGAGCTACGACAATGCAAGTAACATTTTGGGGGTAATATAATGGTTGCAAGCCCGTCCCAAAGCAAATCAACCCATTTCTGAATTGTGCCCTGCCAGACATTCTTTTAAATCATGTTGAGTCATGTGCTGCAGAGGTTGGCGATGCAGTTTCATTTTTTGGACTTTACAAGCACTCTTTATTTTTTTTCTGCTTAAAACGCATGGGTGGGATCTCAGGTCAACCATTCATGGAGATGTCATCAAATCATTATCAAAAACAAGGTGGTCAGCGCAGCAGTGCAACACTGTTTTGAAAGACAGCTTTTTCTGAAATCGTTCGTTTTGATCCAAATAGCAGGGGATGAAGACCAGACACAACTAAAGGCGAAGGCCAGCTTAGCATAAAAATTGAATTTTTTGAATTGGCCTTACTCGTGTGCTTTGGGCTGTATATGGACGGTCAAACCCACGAAGAAGACATTTCAAAAAATTAAAATTGAAATGGCTATTGTGCTAACCTCATGCGGCTTGTGAATTTGTAAGCTCATTTCGCAACGATGAAGTTTTGAAATTTTAAGAGAAAGCTAAACTACGGTGAAAGATACAGTTCCCGGGGCTGATCATCAGCGGTCAAGGAAGGGGAAAAACGAAATTTTTGAAGAGCCAGACAATAAAATTTGTTTGCTCCCAAGGCAAAAAATGTAAGACAGCAACTACTTCTTCATTTGGATTCACTGATTACAGAATTGATGAAAAGAAAAGAAAAACTACCAGAATATCAATGACAAGTTTGGATTTCTGTTCAAAAATTTACTATGCCGATGCAGAATTGAGAGAAGCGCATTTTAAAAATTTCAACAGCCCCTTTTAGAGATGTTCCGGACACATTGTTGAAGAAATGTTCATTTTTTTGGGGTTTTATGAATCAATTAAGCTCCACCCGAAAAATTTCGCCCTCCTGTTTGAAACATTAAGAAATGCAGGTACTCAAAACCTCCCTAATGTTTAAAATAGTGTATCGCCCTTTTCCAAAACTTCCAGCTACTAACTGTGAAGGAAACGTTATTTTCTGTTTTGAAAAGAGTGAAAAACCCGCTCCGTTAAAAAATAGCCAAGACAAATTGTGAACCTAGCCTTTTTGACCATTGAGTCTGATCTAACAAGAATATTTATTTTAGAAAATAAGATGTTTTGCCCAAAATGAAATCCCAAAAAAATTTTTTAAGAAGTGCCTGTGAATATAACAAACTTTACTTTTTTAGTTTATATGATTGATTCTTTTGCAGATGCAAAGATAACAAAAGGTCAGTGATTTTTAAAGGGAATAATAGTCTGTTTGTGGGGGGTTTTGTGAATATAAAAGGGAATGAGTCATACTTTAAAAGCCTAATCAGTAATACTATGCGTCTTGAGTTTAATTTTTTAAAATGCATGATTTAAAAAAGATATTATAAGGCTGTTGGAAATGGTTTTGGTTGTCTTGAAAGTACTTTCCCTATTAAAATTTTAAACTAAAAGCCAAATGTTTTAATTGACCTTAAACGGGTCACACCCATCCCCCCCAACCCCCAAACTGGAAAGGGGGCGCTTCGTTTCCCTAACTCAAAGGGGCCCTGCCCCTCTAATAGCCTAGGGGCCCGGGGGAAATTCTAATCTGGGCCCTGTCCCTCAATACCTAAAGAAGCCCCCCCCAACCCGGGAAAACCCCGTGAAAACCAAAATTCTAACAAAAAACACCCCTCCATATCCAATGCCCCCACCCACCCCATTACAAAATCCACCCCCACAGAACCACCATAGTTCCTTATCAGGTCTCAACTTCCCCAACCCCCGTGTACCCCGACCACAGTTTGAAAAGAAGTTTAAATGTGGGATACAAAGCAGATGGGAAAAACAAATAAGTGTGAGGAGTGGCATGAAAGAACCAAGGAGACATCCCAAGGGCTTACAGCACTCACAGAAACAAAAAAACACCCGGATATAACAGATCAATCTTTCCCCCCGGATATCAAATCCCCAAGAAAGAAGAGGAGGAGAGGGAGGAGGAGGGGTTGCATGCCCCATTTAAAACCCGTGGGGTTTTTTGAAATGGAAGAAATGGATGGATGGGGGAAAGGACTACTTAGTGGGAAAAATCCAATCTGATCCATAAGGTGATAATTTTCGTAAAGTACAACCCACCACAGAACTGCAGGAGGCCAAGAGAAGAATACGAAGAGCGCAGAAAAATGGTTCAAACACTAGCCGAAGTGGCCAGAAGGGCTACACGGGGGGACAAAGTTCTAGTTAGGGTGATTTCAATCACGGGGGAATTGACTGGAAAACCCTGGAGCCCAGGGGGGCCCCGAAAATGGAGAGCCAACAGATGGATGTGGTACTGGAAACCTCATGTTAAATGTTAGAGACACTCCAGAGAGAGAGGTGAGGATGATCCGCAAGACTGGCCCTTTGTACACCTTGAGGGGCTCGTACACGGGATAATGTATGAAAGGCCCCTAGGACTAGTGATCATGTGGTTCTGTGTTTTGTCTACATAGTTGAGTGCAAGTGGAAAGAGCAGCAGAATTTGGAGGGGGAAAAACCAAACTACAAAGGGGGGGTACTCGGCATGAGGAACTTCTTGCACGAATTCATTGGGGGAGAGAAACACAGGAAAACCAGTACAAAAAATGATGGATTATATGACAACAAAATGCAAGGGGAGAGGAGAAGTTTGTTCCTAAGGGGAAACAGAAATAAAGAAAACCCAAAACGAATCCCTTTGGGTTTAGCCAAAAATGTAGGGGGGCAAAAACAGGGTACAGAGAAGGAAAAAATACAAAAAAAAAGACGAAGAGCCAGAAACAATATGCAAGATAGAAGGGAGGCTCTGCGACAATATGAAAAAGTCACAGCATGAAAGTCAAATCTGACCCGAATGTTGTATAGCCCCAAACAGAAGGAAAAAACAGTGAAGGACCCGGTAATCAGATGAGGAAGGATGAAGGGGAGTTCCAAGAATTACCGAGGGTTATGTGAGGGACTCAAAACTAATTTAAAAAATATTTTCAGTGGAAGCCAGTAGGACTCCAGGAAATAGGAAAAAAGGGGGTACACCCAAAAAGTGCTGGGGGAGGTACACATAAACCCAAAGGGGGAGGGGGGAAAAAGCTGCTATGTTAACTTAACCTCAAAGGTGGTGGGACCAGACAAATCTCTCCATGGGCCCTTAGAGAGGGAGCAGAGTTGCTGTGGTCCCACAACAAAGATCTTCAATACATCCATGAAACTGCCAACCTGTGAGGTATGGAAGATGGCAAATGTATCCCAATTTTTTTAAAAAAAGAGATAGACAGAGACATTAAACTAAGACCTGTGTCACAACGTGTATAGTATGAAAAAGTCATGGAAGATCATGGGAGGAGAGTAGTGGACCCCTGGGGAAAAAGGTATAACCGACAACCAGCAGGGTTTCCAGGGAAGGAAAATCCGTTCACTAACCTAGGGAGTTTTATGACAAGGTGACAGAAGTAAGAAAAGAAGAGGGAGGGGAAACGCATTTTCGGGGACTGAAAGAAAGGCCCTTCGTACAGTTCCTCCAAGGGGTTTACTGCAAAGCTAGAGGATCACCCACACATACGGAAAGACATGCAATGGATGAGAGAATACCTGACAGGGAGGTAAAAACGAGTCATGGTACGGACAAAGGGGCCCGAGTGGGGCCTGTGACAAATGGGGGTTTCCCCAGGGTCATTCCGGACCTGTGTTTTTTTTGGTATATGTGAATGACTAACGGAAGGGATAGATTTAAAGGTCCTTGTTTTTAGATGATGTGAATTAAAGAAAGAATCAAATCGGTCGAGGATCAGGCAGGATCAAAAAACCCGGACAGGTATAGTGGTCCAGCAACTGGCTCCTCGATTTAACCCCCCAAATGAAAGTCATGAAGTTGGGGAAAGGCAAAGAAGCCGCAGAACAGTATAGTTAGGTGGCCAAAGACTGCAAAAATCCTCAAGGAAAAAAATCTGGGGGTGACATAACACCAGCACATCTCCTGAGGGGCCCCATCAAACAGATAACTGCTGCAGGTAGGGGCATCTGGCAAACCCAAGGGGTACTTTTCCCATACCTCAGTAAAGGAAAGTTCAAGACTCGTACACCTTTGCCTCAGGCCCTACTGGGGTATGCAATACCCTTTGGAATCCCCACCGGTCAAGACGTCAAGAAATTAAGAAAGTGCAAAAGGTTTTTCAACAAGATAGTTCCAGAGCTAAGGGTGTCCCCACAAAGAAAGGTTTTAAGGGGGAAAACAGCCGACGACACGGAGGACAGGAGGGCAGGGGGGGACATGATAACGACATATAAAAAACTGCACGAAAAAGACAAGGTGGGCAAAAGACAGGATGTTCCCGAGACGGGACACAGAAACAGAGGGCATATTAAGTGAAAACTCATGAATAAAAAGGGATGTTAGGAAAATAATACTTAAAATCATAGAGTTGCCAGGATTGGGAAAAGCCACAAAATGACGTAGTGAGGCGGGGAAACCCTACATAGTTTTAAGACGAGGTTTGATGAAGCCATGGGGGCGGGAGAGGAGGCCTAGTAGCAATCAGTGAAAAGGCAGGGCCGGAGCTATGATGACCCCTGCAACCACAAATAGGTGAGTACACCATAACACACCACACTCTCATCACACACACACACACACCACACACACGCACACCACACACACACACACACACACACACACACACCACACCACACACACACACCCCCACAACACACCAAAAGAGGGGAGAGGGGGGTTAGATTGCATTTTTTTGCTGTAAGAAGGCTTTGAGACAGTTCCGCCAAGAGATTAGTGCAAAACTGGAGGCCAAGCAGGGGGGAACAGGGGAAGGCATCAAAGGATCAGGGAATACTTGTCGGAAGCAGCACGAGTCATGGTACTGGGGAGGGGTCAGAGGGGGACCGTTTTACGAGTGGGGGCCCACAAGGGTCGGCCTAACCCTACTGTTTTTGTATTGTGAATAAATGACGGAAGGAAAGACTCCGAAGTGTCCCTGCTTGCAGATGAGTGAATTGATGAGAAAACATTCTGAAAAAGACCGGTAGAGTAAAAAGGGGATGTGGACAGGCGCAGCCCCGGGCCCAGAAAAATTGGGCTCCTGGAGTTCAACCCCACCAAGTGCAAAGTCATAAGGGTTTGGGGAAGGCAAAGAAGACGCACAGGGGAAATGTGTTAGGGGGTCAGAGACTACAAAACTTACAAAGGGAAAAAGATTTTGGGGTAGTAAAAACCCCGGGACACTCATGAGGCGCACATCAACCAAATAATGCTGCAGCATATAGGCGCCTAGCAAACCTAAGTTAGCATTCCAACACTTAATAAGGGAATCGTTCAGGGCCCTTACACTGGTAGTTAGGCCCATTTTGGAGTATGGGGCACCAGTTTGGAACCCACACCTAGAAAACATGTAAAGAAACTAGAGAAAGGGGAAAAAGGTTTTGCAACAAGACTAGTCCCGAGTTAAGGGGTTTCCCTACAAAAGGGGAGGTTAAAGAAATCGACCTACGACATGGAGGACAGGAAGATAGGGGGGGACATGATAACGACATATAAAATATGAGGGGAAATTTAAACAAGGGGACAAAGACAGGTGTTCCGAGAGGGGGCACAGAACAAGGGGACACAGTTGGAAGTTAAGGCACAGATGAATCACAGAAATGTTAGGAAGTATTTTTCGCCCCAGAGTATCAGGGTTTAGAATAGTTTTGGGGGGATGTAGTGGAGGCAGGATCCAACAAGCTTTAAACAGGGTATATAAAGCTCCGGTACAGAGAGGTGACCTAGTACACCCGTGAAGAGGCGGGGCAGGACTAGAATCACCCCTGCAACCTCAACAAGGTGAGTACAACTAGGGTTAGTACACACACACCACACACACACACCACACACCCACACACACATACGCCCCCAAACACACACACAATAACACAAGTGGTAATTTTTTTTACAGGGAGCAAAGTCAGGGTTTTTTTCCAGAATGGTCGAAAATATACCACTGTGGAAAAATTCTTAGACATTTTTTTGAACATTTTGAGAAAGTTGTCTCTGAATGCTTTAAATTTTTTTAACCACTCCATTTATAATGACGCAGGGTGTGACGCTTTCCCAATAAAAATGACCGGGGTGTGACGCTTCCCAATAATAATGAGCAGGGTGTACATGTCCATCGGGCAATTTTGCATTTCGTTTGGTCTACCTGGTGGTGGTGATTTAACCTCCCAAAGTACTTGTAACCCACCGGAGCCGGGGGGTAGTTAACCCAAGAGTCGCTTTTTTTTGTTGGATGCACCTAGACTGTGGCCCCCCTGCATGATAGAATGAAGACAGATATATGATGGTTTCAATCTCCCTGATCTCAAGTAAATAAGTTTCTGCTGAAGATTAATCTCTCCCTCTTTGAAAGATACAGCTTACCAAATTCATCAGTTTGTCAAGCGTGAAGGCCAGGTGGAGAGGAGTCCACAATGTGCCTCGATTCCATGTCCACAATCTTACCGTACCTATGTCTGGCTTCAACACGAGCATGCCAAATTTTACTTAATGATTGGGTAATTTTTTGGATGACAGAAAATCAGTTACAATTAAAGTTTGGGCCCTAGAACATGGAGCATTTGAGTGTAAGGGGTTGGAAAAAAGTTCTGTCTTAAGGGTAAAGGGCCCTTTATCAATATGCATGTCCAATTTTTTTTTAAAGAGCCCTACTCTGTACGAAACGCGCATACCACTGCACCCGTGGGTTATGTACAGAACCATCAACGTAAATAATTTGGAGAGAGTGTGCTGGTGACTAGTTTTCAGTACAGCTTAAGGCATCATTTTGGCTTCAAGGCGAAGCTTTGGTTGCGATTTTTAAAATTAGTTTGGGGGGGAAAAAGGAGGGAAAGGTAGTTTGGAATGGGGTAATATCCCCTGGAGCGGGAGAATGCCCCTGTTCCTTACTTGACATGTATGTATCTGATTCATGCGGGGGTCGGGGACCAGTTTTTTTTGATCCACTGGGGGAGTGTTCACCAGGCTGAGGAAAAAATTTGGAGGGTTCTGTGCAGGGGGTTTGAATGGGTTGCCCGAGCTATTAACCCCCAATTGGAATTTTTTCAGTAAACACTTTTGATACTTGGAATATCAAGTTCTTTTTGCATAATTAAAATTTTTGGCAAGTACAGGGCACCCAAAATAATCCTATTGTTTCGTTCTGCAGTTTTTCCAGCCCTCAAGCTTCCATCAGTACAAGAACAAGTAGTAGCGCAGCATAATAACCAATGATTTTATATAAGCAATACTCATTTTCACAATTTTAACTTTAGCACCATCCCGGGGGGAAAAACCCTTTCCACAATTTTAAGTGCTCTCACCCCTTTTTCGTATTGGGACTGAGTCTCTTTACAACAGGCCCAAGTATGAACCTCAAAGTCTAGATCCCTGTTTTGGGTTTTCATTTTTCTAGAAGAGACCATCATGCAATGGATCTGACAACTGTGCCTCTCGTCGAGGAGGACCCTGTTAGTATCTTTGTTTTATCAGTAGAGTTATAAACCCCCGGTTCTGACACGAGGTGTACATGGTTTAAAGGAGTTTTGGGTTTTGGGGAGAATCCGGGGTGGAATCTTTTCTTCAGCAAAAAAAAATTTAAAATTTGGGGGCGGGTTAAGCATAGCATTAAGAAAGGCTTTTAATTAGGTATAGGATAGGGGGCTGGGGCCAACCTCCCTGGGGGGGTCCCTAATTTTATCTTTATTATACTTCTACCCCCGGGAAAAAACACAGAAGACTTTTTTTGGACAGGTAGCCTTTTAACCCAGGGAAAAGCCATCCCCTCCAAACCCATTCTGGAAATTCACAAATGATTCATGTTGGTTGGTACATCAAATGCAGATTTAAGGTCAAGGAAGGTAGTGTATGAGCTGTCAGGGGCAATTTAAAAAAGGTGGTTAGCAAGATCCGCTCCTTCCATGCAAAAAACCATGAAACCCTGGTAACAAAAATTTTTTTGAGCGATTAAGACTCATCCTCAAATGTCTTACACAACAGCTAATAAAGAATTAGGCAAAATCATTTTGGTGATGGGCTTAGGAATTGGAAGATGAGACTTTTGGCCAAGATGAGGGGGCTCTCAAGTAACATGCTAAAGTTAATAATTAAATTAAAGGGTTTCCTGGTACTCGACACAGCAATTAGTATGTTGTAAGTAATAACATCCTCCCGGCGAGTGGGGGCCCCTTTAGTTAGTGTTTGCATCAAGTTCAAAATTTTGTGAAAGGAATGTTGCAGTCATTTTCCCTTGCTGAGATAAAGAAGCAAGTCCCCCCTTGCATAATTTTGTCATTTAATTTCGCCTGGTAGTACGGGGAAATTGTCATAGCTAGATGTAACAGCCTAAGCACTGACTCATTCGCCCATTGTAAGGGATGAGGGTGCGCGATCTTCCCAGTTCTGTTACCCTTGGGAAAAGCTACTGGGATGAAGTTAATAAGCAAAATCAAGGGTTTCGGAGGTAGGCCTTGGGTAGGGAAAGGGGCTTGGGGGGGAGTTTGCTATAACTTAACAGGGTAAAGATTTTGGGTTTTTTACTTGGCAGATGACAGGAGAGCAGGAGGGTTAATTCAGAAAAAGGTAATGGGCAGAGTTTTGGTAGGGGTTAGGAGTCTCGGGCCCAAGGGCGTAACCTTGCATCAAAGGGTTTGGTGGGGAATGCGTGATTTATAGTAAGGTGGGGGAGGGCAAATTTATCCCTTACAAGTCAGGAATTTGGGGGAAATTAAAAAGGGGGTATTAAGGTATGTGTGGGGTTTTGGGAGGGCGTGGTTTGGGGAAAAATGTGGTAAATGACTGCGTAAGACAGGGAGGGTTGGGATTGATGCATTAGGATCTAGGGTGAAGGCGCTATATGTGAAGCAGAGGTATATTCGGCAGGGGGGGAAAAAGGGTCTTCGAGTGGGGAGGTGATGGGGGATGTCCGCAAAATGGTGGGGGGGGCAGGGGACTTAGTTGAGTGTGAAGATATGTTGAGGTTTATGTTAAAGGTTCGTGGGAGTGAGTCGTCGTCAGGAATCACTGCAGGGGATGGCAGTGTATCCCACATATGATTGGCGAATGATATGGGTGGAATTTAGTAAATTAAGAATAAAGGCAAGAGTGAGGGAATTAGTATATAGATTTCTTATGGGGACTTTGGCATCGAAAGAGGTGCTAAGACAAATGGGTTTTGTGAGAGAGGCGTCATGCTGTTTTTGTGGGGAAGTTGAAACTGCTTTCCATGTAGTATATTTTTGTTCTGCTTTGGAGATGATAAGATTTTGGTTGAAGAGGGTTTTCCTTTTATTGGGGGGGGGGGTCAGATATCACCCCTTAGGGCTTTAATGTTAGATATGGGAGGGGTGCCCAACGAGGTGGGGAGGGCTATCAGATACGTAATAGTTGATTACTTGTATGTCTCTTGGGGGATGAGGGAGGTGGAGGGAAACATTAGGATAAAAGCGTTAGCGGCGTGTTTTTATAGGACAGCGTGTAGGAATAAACAATTATATGGGGGACGGTGGGTAACTAGTTTTCTGGAGGGATATCGTGAACTTACTGTTGAACGTCTACTCCGCTTGGTGACGGGGTGAGAGGCAAGGGGTTGGTCTCTTCAGTGGTGTGTCCTCTTGGAGTGATTGGATGCCTGATGAGGAAGGTTGACTGGTTTGCAAGGTGTTTGATGTGGGTAAAGTTTATTTGCAGGGAGCCGTCGGGGGCTCCGGGGTATGTAGACCTTATGAATTTTGTAAAACCACAGAGTTAAAAGTTGTATGTCATGTTCTGTTTTTTCTTTTATTGTTATAAGAACCATTTTATATAGGGGGTTATATTCATATGTATATGTGAGGATATGCTTTATATATTCGAATCTGATGATAGCTTTATCCTTGTCATACGTCTTTTTTCTTATTGTATAATTGAAGGGGTATATTATGAACTATGTATGAGACTATATAAGTATTTTTGGGGTTTATATATAACCTTCTATTTTGTATGGAAGGTCATATTATATATTGAATGCTAATCGGTAACATTAACTTTGTGTGGGTGTAGGTGTGTTTGTGGAATCAATGTCTTGGGTATAGTTTCTATTATTGGATGTAATATTATCTAGTTTTTCTTTAGTGACAAGTTATTGGCGTTTTATTTCTTGGTTAATCAGTTTGTTTGGACAACCATGTGCACATACCTTTATGTTGTATATGCATGTGTATATTATATACTAATATATGATTATAGGACTTATTCAATATGTTTTATAATGCTCCGACTGTTTGTTTGGAAGTCGGTATGTTTTTTTCAGTTAGAATTTTGTTAAAATTCATGTGTTAAAATGTATTTTGTTTTGGTGTGGTACTGGACATTGTCTGGCACCGTTGGTTTTTTTTTTTTTTGATTTGCTAATTGTGCTTGTGCTTTTTTTTTTGGTTTATGTATCTGTGGCTTTTAATAAAATATAAAAAAAGTTCTGTTTTCTTTATTTATGTCCTCCTGCCGGTAAGTTGGGGTTTGAGCTTGGCCATGACAAAATTTTCTCAGTTCTTTGCAGTAGCTCTGTCATACGCTCTCTGGCAGCAGCAGGGCAGTTTGAAAGAGGCTCAGCATTTCAGGGTACATGTTTTCTATAGGGCTAGGCCTAGTCTGCGGAGCAGCCGTTTTCATGTTCGAAGTTTATGATTATTATAAGTATGGTTTTTATAGGAGGTATGATTTTATGGAAGTTTGTTGGTTTTAGAGTACCCCGATGTCAGCGCGCTCTAAGTAATTTGCTTTTCATTGCAGGAATGTTGCATCATTGCGAGACTTTTGGTTTTTATAGGAGTGATTTTCATGAGCATGTTTGTATAATTTTCCTTAGGATTTTCCAAAGTGTATATAATCATGTATCTCTCCCGCCTGCATTCTAGGAGTACAGGTTGAGGACTTCAAGCATTCCAGTATTTAGGGGTTTTATCGCAGTTATGTGTGCGTGAAGGTTCTCTGTACTTTTCTAAGGTCGCAATTTCCCTGCCTTGAAAGTTGCTGTTATGGGCAGCAATATTCCACCCAGAAGAACAAACGACCTGAAGAGTGTCATCATGGCTTTGCATCCCTATTTTTGGGGTTTTCATTTCCATCCTGTTATTTATTAGCAGATGCGTTTGATGCACTGTTATGATTTTTAAAAGGTGAGTCCTGACTCCACCCCCGGGTTTTTTTACATTAGTTTTTTTCTTTTTGTGTTTTTGGAATTGTTTTTAATCTGATAGGGTTTTATTCTCACTTTTCCCATAAGGATAATTGAAATTTCTCACCCTTGAACTTCATATTGTTTTCGGGTGTCATTTCAAAAGGGAAGACACGGTGCTGTGCTTCATCCCTTTTCTATGTCAATATAGGATGAGAAACAAGATGGGGGCGAGTACTGTGCCCTTTTGGAACAGAGCTTTTCACCCTAGCCACCTCAAAAATTTACTCTGTTTACTACCTTTTTTTGTGTTCTGTAGTTTGGAAAAATTTTAAAATCCATTACCAACTTTGGCCCTTTTTTTCCTTTTTCATGCATTTTTTGCTCTATTACACAAAGCTCATACTTGACTTAGCGTTGAATGAAAACAGTGAAGGTTTGCTTTTTGAAACAATCAATGCATAGATATGTCAAGGGGTTTTTGTAGTAAAAAAGTAGGATAAATTAAGGTCGACACTACCAAATGTTTTTGGAGTCAAAGTGCATTTGTTGAAACAAACTGATATTTAGCACCATTAACTTGACCAAAAAAGCATCCGTAGTGCACCCACCCCCTTTCAGTGTTTAATATGTTTATTATGCACCCCATACCCATCCCGTGTGGGCGGTAGTCAAAAGATTACAGAGGTACATAATTGGGTCAGGGATGGACTCAATTTTTTGATAGCTAAAGCAAGTTACAGAGGTAATGAACTCACAATTTACAAAGGAAATGAACTCACAATTTACAAGGTAATGAACTCACAATTTACAAAGGTAATGAACTCAGGTAAGTCTGGTCACAATCATTACAATTACAAAGGTTTACAGATTACGAGGTACGTAATGGGTCCAGGGACTGGCCCCCCAAAAGTTTTGATAGCTGACTAGTACAAGGTAATGAGTCACAAGTTTACAAAGGAAAAGATTCTGTGGGAATGGTTATTTACGTTATACTTTGGCTACATCATGAAAAAATTAAAGAGTAAGAGCAATTCACAACTTCCCACCCGGTCACAACTGTATGAGTTATTGGTGCAAATTATTGATTGTTGTCACCCCACACCACACACAACACACACCAAAACACACACACACCCCACACACACACACCACACAAAACCACACACACACAACACACAACAACACACATTTAGTTTAATATCTTATGCACCCCATACCATCTGTGGGCGGTAGTCAAAAGATTCCCAAAGGTACATAACGGGTCCAGTACTGGACCCAAATTTTATGATAGCTGAAACTAGTTACAAAGGTAAAAAACCCCAGGTAGTTTCTGGTCCTAATCATGCAAGTTACAGAGGTAATAAAATCAGCTTCACTCTATACATGGTTACAGTCATGAACAAATTACAAGTAATAAACCCAAATGATAACGTCCACACCTGCACAATTGTAATGAGTTATAAATACAAATATTTAAGTGATTCATACACCACACTGGCGCGGGGCGCACATAAACACGAGGGCGCACGACGGAATGTGCACACGAGGTACAAATATATGCATACCAAAGGACGCACACCCCACACACACCCCCACACACAAACACACCAACACCCAACAACACACACCCTTCACACCCCAAAACACAACCCTCACACAACCCTCACCCCACACCCACACACACACACCCACACACACACACACACACCCACACACGCACACACACCCCCACACACGCACCACAACACACACACACACACAAACGCACACACAAAACACACACCCTCACACACCCCCGCACAACCCTCACACACACCAACACCACGACCACACCACAAAACACAACACACACACACACACAACACACACACACCACACCACACACCCTCACACACACCCACACAAACACACCACACACTCACACACACAAAACACACACCACACACACACACACAAAACACAACACACATGCGGTAATGCTTTATTTACAGCTAGCAAAAGTCAGGATTTCCCAGAAGGTCTGCAATAACCACTGTGGAAAAAATACTTAGCCATTTTGAACATTCGAGTAAAGTTGTTTCTAAATTCATTAAATTTGATCCACTCCAGTCCCTAATGACCCCAATGTGTGCCCAATAGCCATCGGCAAAGTTAACATTTCCGTTGGTCTACAATCTGGGGGTGGTGATTTAACCTGCCAAAAAACTTGTAACCCAGCCGGACCCGGGGCAGTAAGGGGACATCCAAGATTCTACTTATCTTTTTGGGATGCACCATAGACATGGCTCCCCCTGCATGATGAATAATGATAGATGGATGACTTGTGCAATCTCCTAAGTCTTAAGTCAATAAAGTTATTTGAATTTCTTTTCGTATTATTTCTCAACTGCAAATGACAACCAAGATTGTAATCTACCCCTCTTTAAAAGCATACAGTTTTGGGCAATTTATCAGTTTCTATCATGAAATCTGAAAAAATGTAGATGGAATCCACAGCAATGTGCACTCTGACTCCACTGTCCACAATCTACCATACTGTGTCTGGCTTTGACACAAGCATGCCAAAATTTTTTCTTAATGATTGAGAGCATTTATGGATGACAGAGAATTCAGTTACAATTAAAGTGTCTTAACCTTGAAAATGGCACATTTGAGTTGCAAGGAGTATGGCAAACATTCTGTTTGAAGGGTAAGAGGCCCAGTTATTGATGCGGGGCCCCAATTTCTTTTTTAGAGCCACATCTGTGTGACAACAGCAGCACACCAGCTGCACCAGTGGATGGTGAAAAAACCCATCAACGTAAATAATTTGTGAAAGATTGTTCTGTGGATAAGTTATCAATACAGCTTAAGGCATCATGTTTGGCTTCAAAACGAAGCTTTGGTTTTTGATTTAAGAAGAGTTTTCGGGGGAAATGGAGGAATGGTAGTTTGGAATGGGGGTAATACCATGGAGCAGGGAAATGGGCTTGTTGTCAACTTGTATAGACATTTTAGCTGGTTCATGTGGAGGTCGGTTCCAGTTTTTTCGATCCATCTGGAAGGATGTTCACCAGTGCTGAGGAAAGTTTGGAGGGCTTCTGTGCAGGGGTTGAATGGGCTAGCCTAAGCATATTACCCCAATAAGGATATTTCTTTCAGTAACAGATCTCTAATGCTTGGAATATTAAGTTCTTTCCGCATATTTAAAATTTTGGCAGTACGAGGGCTCCTAGGAAAGATCTCATTGCTTCGTTTTGCAGTTTTTTTTCCCGCCCTCCAAGCTTCCAGTCAGACACGAGTGCAAGTAGTGGCGCTGCATAATCAACCAATGATCTAATATAAGCAAGATACATCATTTTCACAATTTTAACATTAACACCATACCTGGGATGAAAACCTGCCACAACTCTAAGTGCTCTCAGCCTTTTTTGTATTGGCGACAAAGTCTCGTTACAAAAAGGTCCAAGTAGTGGAAAACCCCAAAACCTAGATACCTGTATCTGCTTACATTTCTAGAAGAGACCCATCATGCAAGGATCTGACGAACTGTGCCTCTCTGCCCAGGAGGACGCCTGTTGAGTATCTTTGTTTTATCCCTGAGTTATTAACCCAGGTCTGACACAGGCTAAAAAAATGATTAAAAATGTTTTGGGTTTTTGGAGAATCCGGTAGTGTGAATCATTATGTCATCAGCAAACTAACCATATAATGATGGGGCTGGCTAGGCATGGCATTAAGTAAGGCATTAATCAAAATGTTGAAAGGGTGGGACTAAGCACACCTCCCTGTGGGGTTCCTAATTCAAAATCTTTAGTTACACTTCTATGTCCCTGGAACAACACAGACGACTTTCTGTTGGACAGGTAACCTTTAATCCAGCGGAGAAGCCATCCTCCAACATCCATTCTGGCAAGTTCACTAATGATTACATGTCTGTTGGCTACATCAAAAGCGGATTTAAGGTCAAGGAACGTAGTGTATGAGCTGTCAGTGTGCAGAGTGAGAAAGGTGGTAATGCAATGATGCACACTTGATGCAGCACTAACTAAGGGCAACTCCACGTCGCCTGGTGAGGATGGTATTACTTACAACATACTCAGATTGCTGTGTCGAGTTCCAGGTAATCCTTTACTTGAATTATATAACATGAGTTATGTCACTGGGGAGCTCCCTAAATCATGGACCAATAGCCTCATTATTCCCATTCCAAAGCCCAATCAACAAAACTCATTTCGCCCAATATCCCTTACTAGCTGCTTGTGTAAAACATTTGAAAGGATGATTCTTAATCGTCTTATGCACAGAATTAAGGAATTCTTGTCACCCCGGTTGCATGGCTTCATCCACCCCTTACATAATTCACATTTGATGTATTTACTGTTCTTCCTTCGTACCCTAATTAATACAATGTAAACATATGACTGGTGTTATTTGAGGTAACACTGGACGTGAATCTTGGATGTGGGAAATACAGTGCTTGCACTCTGAAGTACGGTGGGAAGTACAGTACTTGCACTCTGAAGTACGGTGGGAAGTACAGTGCTTGCACTCTGAAGTACGGTGGGAAGTACAGTGCTTGCACTCTGAAGTACGGTGGGAAGTACAGAGCTTGCACTCTGAAGTACGGTGGGAAGTACAGTACTTGCACTCTGAAGTACGGTGGGAAGTACAGTACTTGCACTCCCGAAGTACGGTGGGAGTACAGTGCTTGCACTCTGAAGTACGGTGGGAAGTTTCAGTGCTTGCACTTGAAGTACGGTGGGAAGTACAGTGCTTGCACTCTGAAGTACGGTGGGAAGTACAGTGCTTGCACTCTGAAGTACGGTGGGAAGTACAGTGCTTGCACTCTGAAGTACGGTGGGAAGTACAGTGCTTGCACTCTGAAGTACGGTGGGAAGTACAGTGCTTGCACTCTGAAGTACGGTGAGAAGTACAGTACTTGCACTCTGAAGTACGGTGGGAAGTACAGTGCTTGCACTCTGAAGTACGGTGGGAAGTACAGTACTTGCACTCTGAAGTACGGTGGGAAGTACAGTACTTGCACTCTGAAGTACCGTGGGAAGTACAGTACTTGCACTCTGAAGTACCATGGGAAGTACAGTACTTGCACTCTGAAGTACGGTGGGAAGTACAGTACTTGCACTCTGAAGTACGGTGGGAAGTACAGTGCTTGCACTCTGAAGTACCATGGGAAGTACAGTGCTTGCACTCTGAAGTACCCTTTGGGGAAATACAGTACTTGCACTCTGAAGTACATGGGAAGTACATGCTTGCACTCTGAAGTACCATGGGAAGTACAGTGCTTGCACTCTGAAGTACCATGGGAAGTACAGTGCTTGCACTCTGAAGTACCATGGGAAGTACAGTGCTTGCACTCTGAAGCACGGTGGGAAGTACAGTACTTGCACTCTGAAGTACCATGGGAAGTACAGTACTTGCACTCTGAAGTTTCCATGGAAGTACAGTGCTTGCACTCTGAAGAAACCCTGGGAAGTACAGTGTTGCACTCTGAAGTACCATGGGAAGTACAGTGCTTGCACTCTGAAGCACGGTGGGAAGTACAGTGCTTGCACTCTGAAGTACCATGGGAAGTACAGTGCTTTGCACCTGAAGACCTGGGGAAATACAGACTTGCACTTGAAAATACGGTGGGAAGTAAGTACTTGCCCGAAGTACCATGGGGAAGTACAGTGCTTTCACCTAAGTACCATGGGAAGTACAGTACTTGCACTTGAAGTAAAATGGAAATACAGTACTTGCACTCTGAAAATCCCTGGGAAGTACAGTACTTGCACTCTGAAGTCGGTGAGAAGTACAGTGCTTTCACTTGAAGTACCATGGGAAGACAGTACTTGCATCTGAAGTACGGGTGTAAAATACATTTTCCC
>NC_069424.1:47262595-47289288 GCF_026875155.1 Cherax quadricarinatus
ACGTGTTAGTGACTGTACATATGTATATATATTATGGAACAATAGTAATAAACATTGTTTTGTATTGTTTGTTTGTGTAAACAAAGTGTATACACAAACTAATAGTGATAAAGTTTGTTCTGTTATTGTGTTGTAAACAATGAGTGTATATTTGAAGAATGCACCTTACATTGGTCTCACAGGCCACATAAGTTACCTGGAACAGAAAAATATTGAAAAATGCAAGAAACCTTTGAATTAGAGTAAATAAAAATACCGGGTGGGCGGCACTTGCCGCTGTTGCCGTACGCACGTCAATTTCTGCAAACTTTGCGGCTCTATATCTCGGTAAGTACTAATGGCAAAAATTTATTTTTAGGCTTAAAACACTAGTAAAAATATTCCTAACATTTTCATAAGAAAAAATAATTTTTTTTTTCGAATATTTGGCGACATAGAATGACAGTTTCAGAGAGGGGCCTGAAACAGTCAAAGGGTTAAGGATTGCTTTAGTGTTAATACTGCACATGGGAATTGCTTCTGGGTATCTAGTTACTCTATCCATAATGGTAAATAAATACTGATTCCCAGACTTGGACTTAGGGTAGTGGACCAACACAGTCTAACTCTGCAAAAGCTTCTCCATCAGCAGGTATAGGCTGGAGAGGTGCAGGTTTAATGGAATGTCTAGGTTTCCCTACTTGCTGACATTCTTGGCAACAGCGGATATGATTATTCACATCCTGCCTTAATTTTGGCCAAGAAAATTCTTTTAATATCTTATATAAGGTTTTAGTAATTTCTAAGTGACTTCCTAAAGAAGTGTTATGAGCTGTATTTAATATTTGAGGTCTAATCTTTGTTGGGACCACCAACCTGTCTGACGGTTGCCTACCTTATATCTCCTTACCAGTCCCAGTGCAGATCAAATAGTCGTTTTTAAGTTTAGATTTGACCAGGTGATGTGAAAAGGATTTACCCATGGCTGCCTGAAAAGTGAAATTTAATGGAGGGTCTTTTCGCTGTTCCTCTTGGTCTTGAAAACAGAGACATCTGGCAATCCTGCAACCCTGGAATAGGAAGGCTTGATCTGGGTCTGTTCACAAAATTTACGAGGCCCTGGCCAGTTTTCCTCGTAAAACAAATTGGCTATTCCGAGTTCAGAGTCGTCAAAAGATAGGTTAGCATTCTTGTCAGATATCCCTTGGAATTTTGCCCGAGTTAAGGCCAACATCGGAGAAGAATTAATCATTATTGGTTCTGGGCACGTACTAGAATTGTTAATGTTATTACTCAGTAATAACATGGCATCTTTCGTAGGAAATTCATCAGATATACCTACACTTAAATATCCAGTGTAATACCTGCACTTGATATATATTTTATGCAAGGGGACTGTACAAATTACTTCTTCAAAAGTTTTTAACATTACAGAGGATTGTAATGAGGTGTGTTCAGAAAGGGGAAGTACTCCCTCTCTTATAAGTGAGCAATATGCTCCAGTATCCCTAAAGGTTCTGACTTCAGTTTTCTTGAAGGGATATTTAGAAGTAGAGAAAAGGGCCATCCCTTTCTCTACTTATTTCATGGACATGTTACTAGGGAGAGTATAAATTTTCCCTAGTGGTTGGGGTTTATTTGGGCAGTTTGGGCGAATATGGCCTGATTTATTACAATAAAAGTAAACGACAGACTTGACCTTAGGTCCCTGTTGACACTGTGACTGGTACCGCTCTGGGTACTGTTGTTGGAATCACCATGTTGAGTGGTTTGTTGCTCACCAGGTTGACAATAAGCTGAGTAGCGTGGCTCGCCAGGTGGCTTAGTTGGCTGACGTAGGCGTTCTTCCTGCTGGCACTACGTTTTTCAATCAGGAACTTTAAGTTGACGATCTCTGCTCATGCCAGGCTGTTGAAGAGAGAGATGGGACCACTCGGACAAGGAGCGGTTGGTTTCGAAGGTATCAGCCAACCTGGCTGCTTCCAATGCAGTGGTTAAGACACGATCCTGCAGAAAGACTCTAACCTCTGGTCCCACAGACTCCAGCAGGTTATCTGCTAAGATGAGCTACACAAGATCATCAAAAGTGGCGACACCACTTACTTTATACCAGCTGGTAAAAGCTTTGGTCTGCTGTCTTACAAAATCAACCAGAGATTGACCAAGCTATCATCTGCCTAACTTGAATGACTTCCTATACTTAGCCGGAATTCACTGGTATGCTCCAAGAACTGTGTTCTTCACCATTTTTTAATTGGAAAAGTCAGTGTCATTTAACACTGATGTAAATTCCTGTGCCTTACCAAGAAAAGCTGTATGCACCAAAGACGTCCAGTGCTCTTCCAGCCACCTTAAGGCTTGAGCCTGATTTTCGAAAGTTTCAAAAAACTGTTCAGGTTCTGCCTCATTGAAGTGGGAAACCAGCTGTACTGCTTTCTATAAACTTAAGTCATTTACAACTTAAGAAAACTGCCTCCTTTCTTTTTCTCTATCAAGTTCTTCCCTGGCATATAATCACTGTTGCCTAGTCTGTTCGAGATTGATTTTCGCCAACTCAAGTGCCAACACAGCAGATTCACCTTCAGACAACCCTGTCGCATGAGACTGACGATTTTGCTCAGTTGGTGTATCATTTTCCTCCTGTGAGAACATTGGGTTTTTATTCCTAGCTCCCGTAGAGGGAGGAGTGTTTACATGCGCCGAATAAAGGTTATGCACTCTTCGCATGCCACAGTGGTTGTATGTTGGAATTGGGTCTGGCCCTGCAAACACTGATAGCTGAGGGTCCTAAAACCCTGCTCTGGAAAGCTGAATATCATTATAAAGCACTCAACGCTTAGTAAAGTGGAGTAACTGGAAAAGGACTTTAGTGGTGCCACACACATTATCGTAGCACACAGGTGCATAGGCCAGGACAAATACACTCATACTGCAAGATAGTTTGTTCAGGCACACACAGCTACTGTGCATGGATTGCCATACATAGCAGTATAGTGAGGGGAAACTGGGGAGAGCCCAAGAAGTCAGACAGAGATTTGATTTACTGCTAAAGTAAGGAAGAAGGCTTGGGAGACGTGACAGCAAAATGTACACACAGGCACATGTGAATAAGAGGGCCAAAAACTCACACCCGACCCTAGCAGTTACCCTTATTTCCTCCCTCCCTTCCTCCTCCTCCCATACCCTGTCTCTCTCTCTCTCTCTCTCTCTCTCTCTCTCTCTCTCTCTCTCTCTCTCTCTCTCTCTCTCTCTCTCTCACTCTCCCTCTATTTTACACAGGGTTTGACAAGGTTAGGTTAAGGATCCCTAGCTTTATTGACAAGCTATTTACAGGTTAGGGATTCCTAAATTTATTGACAAGCTAAGAGCTGTTACATACATCAGCTGATTTGAAAGCATTTTTGTTATGAACATACAAGTAAGGAACAGGATGAAGTTGGATCCACCCGTGGGCCAGCATTTTCATTTGATCTTCTGACTTTATCTCTTTGACATAATGCTGTACGAAAGTGTTCCAGACTCGAGTCATCCTGGGGATAAATGATCTCAGGTGAAGTGATGTTCTGGAGAAGGGTATAGCCAGAGTGAAGTTGCTGTTTTCTGCCTGTCCTGTGGTATGAAAACTTGCTTCACGCTGTCCTCGAAGTGGATTCCAGTGTGGTACTTTGACAATATTGGCCTTGTACATAACAGTAAGGCCACCCACATCCCTCCTGTGTTGAAGGCTCTGCTGAAATGACAGATCTAATCTATCCAGGATTGGTCCAGGCGAGAGATGAGACGTCTTGTTCTGTTCTCTACTCTGTCAAGCAGTAGCAGATGAGAGGGGGGGGGGGCAGGCAAACCAAGAAAGTGAAGCATAGTCTCTCTCTCTCTCTTCCTCTTTTTTTTACACAGGGTTTGACAAGGTTAAGGATGCCTAGCTTTATTGAAAAGCTATTTACAGGTTAAGGATTTCTAACTTTATTGAAAAGCTAAGAGCTTATCTCCCTCACTCTCTCTCGCTCTCCCTCTCTCACTCTCTCTCTCCCTCTCTCTCTCCCTCTTCCTCTCTCCCTTTCTCTCTCTCTCTCTCTCTCTCTCTCTCTCTCTCTCTCTCTCTCTCTCTCTCTCTCTCTCTCTCTCTCTCTCCTCTCTCTCTCTCTCTCTCTCTCTCTCCCTCTCTCTTTCTCCCTCTCTTTTTTTTTACTCAGGGTTTGACAAGGTTAGGTCAAGGATCCCTAGCTTTAACGACAAGCTATTTACAGGTTAAGGATTCCTAACTTTATTGACAAGCTAAGAGCTATTACCTACATCAGGTCATTTGAAAGCATTTTTGTTACTTTGTTACTTGGGAACAGGATGAAGTTGGAGCCATCGGCGGGACAGCATTTTCATCTGATCAACTGATTTTATCGCGTTGACATCATAATGCTGTACGAATGTGTTCCATACTCGAGTCATCCTGGGGATAAGTGATCTCAGATGAAGTGATGTTCTGGAGAAGGGTACAGCCAGAGTGAAGTTGCTGAAGTTGCCTTGTACGTAACAGTAAGGCCACTCACATCCCTCCTGTGTTGAAGGCTCTGCTGAAATGACAGATCTCTCCAGGATTGTTCCTGGCGAGAGATGAGAAGTCTTGCTCTGTTCTCTACTCTGTCAAGTAGTCGCAGATGAGGAGGGGGACAGACGAACCAATGCATACTCAAGGTGTAAGCGTACTTGTGCCTCGTACAAAATCTTGCAGCCCCTACTGTCAAGCAGATGCGAGATACGGCGAAGTGCTGTAAGCTTCCTGGCTGCCTTGTTTGCAAGATTTACAACGTGGGTTTTCATGGTCAGTTTGGAGTCAAATATGACCCCAAGGATATCAACTTCTTATCCAGGTGCCAACTTCCTCCCATTCATCTTTACTACTGCACCGGCATTACCATCATGGTGCCTAGAGACCATCATTTGCGTTTTCTCAGGTGCAAATGTTACTTGCCATCTACTTCCCCAAGCTGATATAGCTCTTAGCTGGTGATTGATGTAGCTTAGAGCACTAGAGACAATCATCATTTGCGTTTTCTCAGGTGCAAATGTTACGTGCCATCTATTTCCCCAAGCTGATATAGCTCTAAGCTGGTGATTGATGTAGCTTAGATCAGCTGGCATTTCTTCTCTTGGATAAGTGAATGTCAGTGTACAGTCGTCTGCATATGCATGTGATTCTGGGATGAGATGAAGAAGGTCGTTGAAGTAGACATTCTATAACAATGGTGCCAGCACGCTTCCTTGTGGAACACTTGCCCCGATAGGATGTATTGCTGATTGCGTCCCATTGAGAACTACACTTAGAGATCTACCATGTAGGTAATCACTGAGGAGACATAGCGTAGAGCCTGCAATTCCCAGTGCTTGAAGTTTTGCTAATAGGCCCTGGTGCCACACCTGGTCGAAAGCGCCAGCAAATGTCCAGTGCTACCACACAGCTGACCTTGGATTCATCCAGTGACTGGTGCCACTTAATGGAGAGGTTTAACAACAGATCTCTCTCTTTTTTTTAACACAGGGTGTGACAAGGTTAAGGATCCCTAGCTTTATTGACAAGCTGTCTCTCTCTCTCTCCTCCTCTCTCTCTCTCTCTCCTTTCTCTCTACCTCTCTTCCTCTCCCTCTCTTTCCCTCTCCTTCTCTCTCTCTCTCTCTCTCTCTCTCTCTCTCTCTCTCTCTCTCTCTCTCTCTCTCTCTCTCTCTCTCTCTCTCTCTCCCTCTCTTTCTCTCTACCTCTCTTCCTCTCCCTCTCTTTCCCTCTCCTTCACTCTCCCCCTCTCTCTCTCCTCTCTCTCCTCTCTCTCTCTCTCTCTCTCTCTCTCTCTCTCTCTCTCTCTCTCTCTCTCCTCCCCCTCTCTCTCTCTCTCTCTCTCTCTCTCTCTCTCTCTCTTTTCTCTCTCTCTCTCTTTTCTTTCTCTCTCTCTCTCTCTCTTTTTTACACAGGGTTTGACAGTGTTAAGGATCCCTAGCTTTATTGACAAGCTATTTACAGGTTAAGGATTCCTAACTTTATTGGCAAGCTTAGAGCTGTTACCTACATCAGCTCATTTGAAAGCATTTTTATTATGAGACATACAAGTAGGGAACAGGATGAAGTTTACCTGGAGTTTACCTGGAGAGAGTTCCGGGGGTCAACGCTCCCGCGGCCCGGTCTGTGACCAGGCCTCCTGGTGGATCAGAGCCTGATCAACCAGGCTCTTACTGCTGGCTGCACGCAAACCAATTTACGAGCCACAGCCCGGCTGGTCAGGAACCGACTTTAGGTGCTTGTCCAGTGCCAGCTTGAAGACTGCCAGGGGTCTGTTGATAATCCCCCTTATGTATGCTGGGAGGCAGTTGAACAGTCTTGGGCCCCTGACACTTATTGTATGGTCTCTTAACGTGCTAGTGACACCCCTGCTTTTCATTGGGGGGATGTTGCATCGTCTGCCAAGTCTTTTGCTTTTGTAGTGAGTGATTTTCGTGTGCAAGTTCGGTACTAGTCCCTCTAGGATTTTCCAGGTGTATATAATCATGTATCTCTCTCACATGCGTTGCAGGGAATACAGGTTCAGGAACCTCAAGCGCTCCCAGTAATTGAGGTGTTTTATCTCCGTTGTGTGCGCTGTGAAGGTTCTCTGTACATTTTCTAGGTCAGCAATTTCACCTGCCTTGAAAGGTGCTGTTAGTGTGCAGCAATATTCCAGCCTAGATAAAACAAGTAACCTGAAGAGTGTCATCATGGGCTTGGCATCCTTAGTTTTGAAGGTTCTCATTATCCATCCTGTCATTTTTCTAGCAGATGCGATTGATACAATGTTATGGTTCTTGAAGGTGAGATCCTCCGACATGATCACTCCCAGGTCTTTGACGTTGGTGTTTCGCTCTATTTTGTGGCCAGAATTTGTTTTGTACTCTGATGAAGATTTAATTTCCTCGTGTTTACCATATCTGAGTAATTGAAATTTCTCATCGTTGAACTTCATATTGTTTTCTGCAGCCCACTGAAAGATTTGGTTGATGTCCGCCTGGAGCCTTGCAGTGTCTGCAATGGAAGACTCTGTCATGCAGATTCGGGTGTCATCTGCAAAGGAAGACACGGTGCTGTGGCTGACATCCTTGTCTATGTCAGATATGAGGATGAGGAACAAGGAGCCATCTGTGGGCCAGAATTTTCATTTGATCAGCTGACTTTATCTCGTTGACATGTGTTCCATACTCGAATCATCATGGGTATATATGATCTCAGATGGAGTGATGTTCTGGAGAAGGGTACAGCCCGAGTGAAGTTGCTGTTTTCTGCCCGTCTTTTGACATAAAAGCTTGTTTCACGCTGTCCTCGAAGTGGATCCAAGTGTGGTACTTTGACAATATTGGCCTTGTACATAACAGTAAGGCCAACCACATCCCTCCTGTGTTGGAGGCTCTGCTGAAATGACAGATCTATCCAGGATGGGTCCAGGCGAGAGATGAGACGTCTTGCTCTGTTCTCTCTCTCTCTCTCTCTCTCTCTCTCTCTCTCTCTCCTCCTCTCCCCTCTCTCTCTCTCTCTCTCTCTCTCTCTCTCTCTCTCTCTCTCCCTCCCCTAATCTCTCCCTGCCACTGTCCTCCTTCCTCCTACCTCATATCCTTCTCCCTTGCCCTCCCTATATCCCCTACTACCCCTTAAATCTCTCCCTGCCACTGTTGTTCACCTTCCCATCTCATATCCTTCTCTCCCCTGTCCTGCCTTACCCTCCTTCGCCTCCCTAGAACACCCAGCTATCACAAACACCCACTTGAAAGCTCACAGGCTTGTTCTGGGGTTCAATGGGTTACCAAAGAAGCCGAGAACCAGGGGTCTGGTGGAACCTGGAAGGGAAGATTGGGAGGCAGAGCTGGGAAGGAAACTAGAAGAGCTTGGCAGGAAAATGGAGGAGAGGATAGCTGCAGAGAGCAGGAAGTGGGAATATCAAGCCATAGAAGCAGAAGCTAAGATACAGTGCCTAGAAGAGGAGCTGAGAAACGTGAAACAGCTTACAGAGAAAAATGACAGTACAGACATAACATCAGGAACTTCTGCATCAGGCACAGACAAGGGGCCTGGAGGAACCATAGATGTTTTACTGCATACAAGGGCCCTATGCGACCCACATGGGGCCAAGGGAAAGATGAGGAGCACTAGGAACAAATGAGAGGTCTGAAGACAATGAAGAGGTTATGACATATGCCGAGACTCTAACAGACGCCTGCAGGGACCAGGGACAGCTGAGCAGGAAAGACAGTCCACTGAGCATAGTGGCCTCAGCCAGGTAAGGGCTTGAAGGAAGGAATGTTCCAATGGAAGGAACCAAAATACTTCAGAGGATGAAATGGGAGACACAGTGGGAGGATGAAAGAGTGAGATCAGTTTTTGTCTAGGAGCTCCAAGAAGTTGAAGGGGAAACTTAAAGTGAAAGGAAACAGGATGAGAAAAAAGTGATTGAAGGTATTATGAAAGCAATAGGTGAGGGCGACATGACCCAGGTGGCAAATTTTTGGAGAATTGGGTGGTTTGCAAGGGGACAGAAACGGCCTCTCAAAGTAATTTTCAAGGCAGAATCAACTTGAACCATGATTCTGCAGGAGAAATCAAGACTGAGAGATAAACAAGAGTACCAGAGTGTGTACCTCGATCGAGACAGAACACAAGAGGAAAGGTTGATACTGGAAGAGAGAGTACAAAAACGAAAGGAGGAATTAGAGGAAATGACAAAGATGAGCAGAAGAACCCAGATGCAGGTGGAAGGGCAAACACACCCTCCAGAAACACCCACAGAAAGACTCCAATAGCAACAATCCCAAGGCAACTGAGCAACCTAAACCGACACACACTGATCCCTCTGTTCCCACCCCCAACACCACAAACCTCACCCATACAGCAACCCCCATGGGATCTCTGCCCCCCAACCCCACTGCAACTCCCCATAGACCCCTGCCAGGGCTCCTGATCCCCCAACCCCAATCTTCTTCCAGGATCACAGTATTAGAAAAGAAGTTGAAGGTTTGGTACACGAATGTGGATGGAATAACGAATAAATATGAGGAATGGCATGAAAGAATCAATGAGAAGTCCCCAGACATCATAGCAGTCACAGAAACGAAACTCACTGAGACAAAAACAGATGCAATCTTCCCACCAGGATATCAGATCCTGAGGAAAGATAGAAGGAACAGAGGATGAGGAGGGGTTGCACTGCTCATAAAAGACCAATGGAGATTTGAAGAAATGGAAGGCATGGACGAGATTGGAGGAAGGGACTACATAGTAGTTACACTTCAGTCTGGGGAACATAAGGTAGTCATTGCAGTGATGTATAATCCATCACAGAACTGCAGGAGGTCAAGAGAGGAATATGAAGAGAGTAACAGAGCAATTGTGGGCACACTGGCCGAGGTGGCAAGAAGAGCTCACTCGAGCAGAGCAAAGTTACTGGTTATGGGCGATTACAACCACAGGGAGATTGACTGGGAAAACCTGGAGCCACACGGGGTTCCTGAAACATGGAGAGCCAAGATGATGGACGTGGTACTGAAAATCCTTATGCATCATCATGTTAAGGACACTACCAGAGAGAGAGAGGGGAGGATGAACCAGAAAGACTGGACCTTTTGTTCACCCTGAGCAGTTCAGACATTGAGGACATCACATATGAGAGGCCCCTTGGAGCTAGTGATCACATGGCTCTGTGTTCTGAATACACAGTAGAATTACAAGTAGAGAGGGTAACAGGAGTTGGATGGGCAAAGCCAAACTATGAAAGGGGGATTACACAGTTATGAGCAACTTCCTGCAGGAGGTTCAGTCGGACAGAGAATTGACAGGAAAGTCAGTAAATGAAATGATGGAATACATAACAACAAAATGCAGGGAGGCAGAGGAAAGGTTTGTTCCTAATGGCAATAGAAATAATGGGAAGACCAAAGCAAGTCCTTGGTTTACACGAAGATGTAGGGAGTCAAAAACTAAGTGCAACAGAGAATGGAAAAGATACAGGAGTCAAAGGACCCAGGAGAATAGAGAGACTAGTAGAAGAGCCAGAAACGAGTATGCACAGAAATGGAGGGAGGCCCAGCGACAGTGCGAAAATGACATAGCATCGAAAGCCAAGTCTGACCCAAAACTGCTGTATAGCCACATTAGGAGGAAGACAACAGTCAAAGACTAGGTGATCAGGCTGAGGAAAGAAGGTGGGGAACTCACCAGAAGCAATCAAGAGGTATGTGAGGAGCTCAACAAGAGATTTAAGGAAGTACAATGGAGACAGGTAGGCCTCTGGATGGACAGAACAGAATGGGATGCCAACAAGGAATATACCAACATGTGTTAGATGACATGCAGACAACTGAGGAGGAGGAGGTGAAGAAGCTGCTAAGGGACCCTGATGCCTCAAAGACAAGGGGACCAGACATCCCATGGGTCCTTAGAGAGGGAGCAGAAATACTGTTTGCGATTAACCACAATCTTCGACACATCCCTTGAAAAGGGGCAACTACCTGAGGAATGGAAGATGGCAAATGTAGAATCCATATTTAAAAAAGGAGGCAGAAAAGAGGCACTAAACTATAGACCAGTGTCACTGACGTGCATAGTATGTAAAGTAATGGAGAAGATTATCAGGAGGAGAATGGTGGAGCACCTGGAACGGAACAAGAGTATAAATGCCAACCAGCACGGATTTATGGAAGGGAAATCCTGTGTCACAAACCTACTGGAGTTTTATGATAAAGTAACAGAAGTAAGACACGAGAGAAAGGGGGTGGGCTGATTGCATCTTCTTGGACTGCAAGAAGGCCTTCGACACAGTTCTTCTCAGGAGATTGGTGCAGAAGCTAGAGGATCAGGCATGTAAAACAGGAAGGGTGCTGCAATGGATCAGAGAATAAATACTTGACAGGGAGGCAACAACGAGTCATCGTATGTGATGAGGTATCACAGTGGGCACCTGTGATGAGCGGGGTTCCACAGGGGTCTGTCCTAGGTCCAGTGCTATTTCTGGTATGTGTGAATGATATGATGGAAGGGTTAGATTCAGAAGTGTCCCTGTTTTCAGATGATGTAAAGTTAATGAGGAGAATTAAATCAAATGAGGATCAGGTAGGACTTCAAAGAGACCTGGACAGGTTGGACACCTGGTCTAGCACTTGGCTTCTCGAATTTAACCCCGCCAAATGCAAAGTCATGAAGATTGGGGAAGGACAAAGAAGACCGCAGACGGAGTATAGGCTAGGTGGCCAAAGACTGCAAACCTCTCTCAAGGAGAAAGATTTTGGAGTGAGTATAACACCAAGCACGTCTCTGGAAGCACATGTCAACCAGAAAACTGCTGCAGCATATGGGCACCTTGCAAACCTGAGAATAGCATTCTGATACCTTAGTAAGGAATTGTTCAAGACACTGTACACCGTGTACGTCAGGCCGACATTGGAGTATGCAGCACCTGTTTGGAACCCACACTTGATCAAGCACGTCAAGAAATTAGAGAACATGGAAAGGTTTGCAACAAGGTTAGTTCCAGAGCTAAGGGGAATGTCCTACGAAGAAAGGTTAAGGAAATCGGCCTGACGACACTGGACGACAGGAGGGTTAGGGGAGACATGATAATAACATACAAAATACTGCATGCAATAGACAAGGTAGAGAGAGACAGGATGTTCCAGGGAGAGGACTCACAAACAAAGGGTCACAATTGGAAGTTGAAGACGCAGATGAGTCAAAGTGATGTTAGGAAATATTTCTTCATAGAGTAGCCAGGAAGTGGTCTAGCCTAGCAAGTGAGGTAGTGGAGGCAGGAACCATACATAGCTTTAACATGAGGTATGATAAAGCTCATGGAGGAGGGAGAGAGAGGACCTAGTAGCACTCAGTGAAGATGCAGGGCCAGGAGCTGAGTCTCGACCCCTGTAACCACAATCAGGTGAGTACAGTTAGGTGAGTGCACACACAGACACACACAGACACACTGACACAAACACACACACACACACACACACACACACATGTTAGAGACACTACCAGAGAGAGAGGAGAGGATGAACCAGCAAGGTTGGACCTTGTATTCACCATGAGTAGTTCGGACATCGAGGGTATCATGTATGAAAGGCCCCTGGGAGCTAGTGATCATGTGGTTCTGTGCTTCGACTACATAGTTGAGCTCCAAGTGGAGAGAGTAGCAGGAATAGGCTGGGAAAAACCAAACTACAAAAGGGGGAACTACTCAGGCATGAGGAACTTCCTTCAAGACATTCAGTGGGAGAGGGAACTGACAGGAAAACCAGTACAAGAAATGATGGACTATGTAGCAACAAAATGCAAGGAGGCAGAGGAGAGGTTTGTTCCCAAGGGAAACAGAAATAATGGGAAGAACAGAACGAGTCCTTGGTTCACCCAAAGGTGTAGGGAGGCAAAAACTAGGTGTACTAGAGAATGGAAAAGGTACAGAAGACAGAGAACTCAGGAAAATAAAGAAATCAGCCGAAGACCCCAGAACGAATATGCACAGATAAGAAGGAGAGGCTCAGAGACAATAGAAAATGACATAGCATCAAAAGTAAAGACTGACCCGAAGCTGTTGTACAGCCACAATCAGGAGGAAAACAACAGTCAAGGACCAGGTAATCAGACTGAGGAAGGGATGGGGAATTCACAAAAAACGACCGAGAGGTAGTCAGGAGCTAAAACACAAGATTTAAAGAGGTATTTACAGTGGAAACCATAGGACTCCAAGAAATCAGAACAGGGGGGCACACCAGCAAGTGCTGGATGAGGTACATATAACCAAGGAGGAGGGTGAAGAAGCTGCTATGCGAACTTGACCCTCAAAGGCGTGGGACCAGAAAACATCTCCCAGGGTCCTTAGAGAGGGAGCAGAGATAATTGTGTGAGCCATTAACAAAGATCTTCAACACATCATTTGAAACTGGGCAACTCCCTGAGGTATGGAAAATGGCAAATGTAGTCCCTTTTTTTTAAAAAGGGGAGACAGACATGAGGCACAAACTAAAAGACCTGTAATCTCTAACGTTATGTATGCAAGGTCATGGAGAAGATCATCAGGAGGAGATGGTGGGGCACCTGGAAAGAAACAAGTGTATAATTGACAACCAGCACGGTTCCCGGGAAGGAAAATCCTGTGTCCCCAAACCTACTAGAGTTTTTACGACAAGGTGACAGAAAATAAGACAAGAGAGAGAGGGGGGGATCGACTGCGTATTTTTGGACTGCAAGAAAAGGGTTTCGACACAGTTCCTCACAAGAGGTTACTGCAAAAGCTAGAGGATCAGGCAAAACATAACCGGAAAGGCACTGCCCAAAGGATCAGAGAATATCTGACAGGGAGGAAACAACGAGTCATGGTACGCGACGAGGTTTTCCCGAGTGGGCGCCTGTGACCGCGGGGTTCCCAGGGGTCAGTCCTAGGAACCCGTGCTGTTCTTGGTATACGTGAAAGACATAACGGAAGGATAGACCCCAGAAGTGTCCTTGTTTGCAGACGATGTGAAGTTAATGAGAAGAATCGAATCGGCGAGGATCAGGCAGGACTACAAAGAGATCTGGACAGGCTACAAGCCTGGTCCCCGCAACTGGCTCCTTGAATTTAAAAACCTGGGCCAAATCAAAGTCATGAAGATTGGGGGAAGGGGAAAGAAGACCGCAGACACAAATAGTTTAGATGGCCAAAGACTGCAAACCCACTCAAGGAAAAAGGGTCTGGGGTGAGTATAACACCGAGCATATCTCCTGAGGCGCACAAACAATCAGATAACTGCTGCAGCATACGGGCGCCTGGCAAACCTACGGTAGCGTTCCGATACCTCAGTAAGGATTCGTTTAAGACTCTGTACACCATCTACGTCAGGCCCATACTGGAGTATGCAGCACCAGTTTTGGAATCCACACCTAGTCAAGCACGTCAAGAAATTAGAGAAAGTGCAAAGGTTTGCAACAAGACTAGTCCCAGAGCTACGGGGATTGTCCTATGAAGAAAGGTTGAGGGAAATCGGCCTGACCACACTGGAGGCCAGGAGGGTCAGGGGAGACATGATAACGACATATAAAATACTGCGCAGAATAGACGAGGTGGACAAAGACGGGATGTTCCAGAGATGGGACACAGACACAAGAGGTCACAATTGGAAGTTGAAGACTCAGATGAATCAAAGGGATGTTAGGAAGTATTTCTTCAGTCATAGAGTAGTCAGGCCATGGAATAGCCTAGAAAGTGATGTGGTGGAGGCAGGAACCATACATAGTTTTAAGGCGAGGTATGATAGAGCTCATGGGGCAAGGGAGAGAGAGGACCTAGTAGCAATCAGCGAAGAGGCGGGCCAGGAGCTGTGACTCGACCCTGCAACCACAAATAGGTGAGTACAAATAGGTGAGTACACACACACACACACACACACACACACACACACACACACACACACACACACACACACACACACACACACACACACACACACACACACATACACACACATACACACACACACACAAGTACAAGAGTACAAGAGGGTGTTCCAAAACAGAGACACAACACAAACAGAACGACAGCAGCTGAGGGAGAGGACAAAAAGCAAGAGGAGCTAGGAAAGGAGACAAGGATGGAACCAGCAGAGGTCAGTCAGAGCACAACAGAGCAGCAAGGGCAAGCACACACACAACTATCCTCAGAACCCCACAACCTATCACACCATCCCAACACACACTACAATCCATACCCACAGCTTCCACCCAGCTCCCAGCTATAGAATCTCACAGTATGTTGCCAGGTCTCCCACCCTCACAGGCCCCCCAAACCACAGTGTTGGAAAGGAAACTGAAGGTATAACAAATAAGTGGGAGGAATAACAAATAAGTGGGAGGAGTGGCACGAAAGAGTCAAAGAGGCATCACCGGACATCATAGCTCTCACAGAAACCAAGCTTACAGGTATGATAACAGATGCCATCTTTCCAGCGGGATACCAGATCCTGAGGAAAGACAGAGGGAACAGGGGGGGAGGGTGGAGGAGTGGCACTGCTGATCAAAAATCGATGGAATTTTGATGAGCTGGAGAGAAGAAACAGTGGAGAAGAAAGTGATTACATAGTGGGAACGCTTCACTCTGAAGGTCCCACGGTGGTAATTTAAGTGATGTATAACCCACCACAGAACAGCAGGAGGCCAAGGCAAGAGTATGACGAGAGCAATAGAGCGATGGTTGACACACTGGCTGCAGTGGCCAGAAGAGCTCATGCATGCAGGTCAAAGCTCCTGATCATGGGTGACTTTAACCACAAGGAGATCGACTGGGAGACCTAGGAGCCACATGGGGGCCAAGATACATGGAGGGCTAAGATGATGGAGGTGGTACTGGAAAACTTCATGTGCCAACTCTTAAGGGACACTTCAAGAGAGAGAGGAGAGGATGAACCAGCAAGACTTGACTTAGTATTCACCTTGAGTAGTGCAGATATTGAGGACATCACATATGAAAGACCCCTTTGGGCCAGCGATCATGTGGTTTTAAGCTTCGAATACACAGTAGAGCTACAAGTGGAGAGGGAAGCAAAGCCAAACTACAAGAAAGGGGACTACACGAGAATGAGGAACTTCCTGAACAGAGTTCAGTGGGGCAGAGAACTGGCAGGGAAGCCAGTTAATGAGATGATTGAATATGTAGCAACAATGTGCAAGGAGGCCGAGGAGAGGTTTGTACCCAAGGGTAACAGGAATAATGAAAAAGCCAGGATGAGCCCATGGTTCACCCAAAGGTGCAGGGAGGCAAAAACCAGGTGTGCTAGGGAATGAAAGAAATATACAAGGCAAAAGACCCAGGAGAATAAAGAGAGCAGTCGTAGAGCCAGAAACGAATATGCACAGATAAGAAGGGAGGTCCAACAACAATATGAAAACGACTTAGCAGTGAAAGCCAAATCTGACCCGAAACTGTTATACAGCCACATCAGGAGGAAAACAACAGTCAAGGACCAGGTAATCAGGTTAAGGAAGGAAGGAGGAGAGACAACAAGAAATGACCATGAAGTATGTGAGGAACTCTACAAGAGATTCAAAGAAGTGTTCACAGAGGAGACAGAAGTGGCTCCAGAAAGACGGACAGGTGGGGCACACCACCAAGTGCTGGACACAGTACACACAACCGAGGAAGAAGTGAAGAGGCTTTTGAGTGAGCTAGATACCTCAAAGGCAATGGGGCTGGATAACATCTCTCCATGGGTCCTGAGAGAGGGAGCAGAGGCGCTATGTGTACCCCTAACAACAATATTCAATACATCTATCGAAACAGGGAGATTGCCTGAGGCATGGAAGACAGCAAATGTAGTCCCAATCTTTAAAAAAAGAGACAGACATGAAGCACTAAACTACAGACCAGTGTCACTAACATGTATAGTATGCAAAGTCATGGAGAAGATTATCAGAAGAAGAGTGGTGGAACACCTAGAAAGGAATGATCTCATCAACAGCAGCCAACATGGTTTCAGAGATGGGAAATCCTGTGTCACAAACCTAATGGAGTTCTATGACAGGGTGACAGCAGTAAGACAAGAGTGAGAGGGGTGGGTGGATTGTATTTTCTTGGACTGCAAGAAGGCGTTTGACACAGTTCCACACAAGAAATTAGTGCAAAAACTGGAGGACCAAGCAGGGATAACAGGGAAGGCACTACGATGGACCAGGGAATACTTGTCAGGAAGACAGCAGCGAGTCATGGTACGTGGCGAGGTGTCAGAGTGGGCACCTGTGACCAGCAGGGTCCCACAGGGGTCAGTCCTAGGACTAGTGCTGTTTCTGGTATTTGTGAACGACATGACGGAAGGAATAGACTCCAAAGTGTCCCTGTTTGCAGATGACGTGAAGTTGATGAGAAGAATTCATTTGAATGAAGACCAGGCAGAACTACAAAGGGATGTGGACAGGCTGCAGACCTGGTCCAGCAATTGGCTCCTGGAGTTTCAACCCCACCAAGTGCAAAGTCATGAAGATTGGGGAAGGGCAAAGAAGACTGCAGACAGAGTACAGTCTAAGGACCAGAGACTACAAACCTCACTCAAGGAAAAAGATCTTGGGGTGAGTATAACACAAGGCAAATCTCCTGAAGCGCACGTCAACCAAATAACTGCTGCAGCATATAGGTGCCTAGCAAACCTCAGAAAAAGCATTCCGACATCTTAATAAGGAATCGTTCAGGACCCTGTACACCGTGTATGTTAGGCCCATATTGGAGTATGTGGCACCAGTTTGGAACCCACACCTATCCAAGCACGTAAAGAAACTAGAGAAAGTGCAAAGGTTTGCAACAAGACTAGTCCCAGAGTTAAGGGGTATGTCCTATGAGGAGGGGTTTAAAGGGGAAATCGATCTGACGACACTGGAGGACAGGAGAGATAGGGAAGACATGATAATAACATACAAAATACTGAGAAGAATTGACAAGGTGGACAAAGAGAGAATGTTCCAGAGATGGGACACAGCAAACAAGGGACACAGTTGGAAGTTGAAGACACAGATGAGTCACAGGGATGTTAGGAAGTATTTCTTCAGCCACAGAGTAGTCAGGAAGTGGAATAGTTTGGTAAGCGATGTAGTGGAGGCGAGATCCATACATAGCTTTAAGCAGAGGTATGATAAACTCACGGTTCAGGGAGAGTGACCTATTAGCGACCAGTGAACAGCGGGGCCAGGAGCTTCGATTCAACCCCTGCAACCTCAACTAGGTGAGTACAACTAGATGAGTACACACACACACCACTCACACACTCATGCACATACACACTCATACACACACACACTCATACACACACACACACACACTCATGCACACACACACAATCAAAAAAAAAAAAAAAATGGGTTGCCAAAGAGCAGGAAGGAAAACCAAGGGACAGGAGGATGAATCTGCAAAGGAAGATTGGGCAGCAGACCTCATGAAAAGGGAACATGAATGTGGAAAGAAACTAGAAGAACTTAGCAAGAAAATGGAAGAGAGGATAGATATGTAAAGCAAGAAGTGGGAGATGCAAGTCATAGCAGCAGAGGCTAGGATACAGAGATTAGAAGAGGAACTGAAAAATCTGAAACAGCCTAAAGAACTAAAGAACAATTTGGGAATGACAACAGAGACCGCTACCTCAAACAAGGGGACTGTAGGGAATGAAGGAGCAAAACTGCATGTAGAAGCCCTGTCAGAGGGGCCTGTAGTAAATGAAAGAGCTAAGCTATATGTGGAGGCCCTAACAGACCACAGCAGAGCCCAGGGAAAGCTGAGAAGGGAAAATGACAGGCCACTGAGCCCAAGTATGATACATAGTGAAACTGAAGAATGGAAAGCTGCAATAGAGGAAATCAAATTGAATCAGTGGATACATAGGGATATGCAGTGGAAGAATGAAAGGGAGAGGTCAGTCTTTGTGTATGGGCTACAGAAAGTTGAAGGGGAAACTTATGAAGCAAGAAAAAAAGTGAAATTGAAAGCATCATAAAAGCAATAGAAGATGACATGACCCAGCTGGAAAATTTTTGAAGAATAGGGGAGTTCGCAAGAAGAAGAATCCAGCCATTGAAAGTGATTTTCAAGGCAGAATCGACTCGGAACAGGATCCTGCAGGAGAAAGCAAGACTAAGGGATATGCTGGCATACCAGAAGGTGTATCTCGACCACGACAGAACACAAGAAGAAAGGCAGAAACTGAGAGAGATGGTACAAAGGCGAAATAGAGGAGAAGATGGAGATGGAGATGGACAGGGGAACCCAGACTCAGAAGGAAAATCAAGTACAGCCTCCCTCACCAGGGCCGGATTACCGCATAGGCAAACTAGGCATTTGCCTAGGGCCCTGTGCATTTGGGGGCCCTGCAGTCCAAGGGGTTCAGGGGCTCATCCAAGACTGTGCACATGGTGCAAGTGCAAAGGGGTCCCTACCTGAAAAGTTCAAGTGTTTGGAGAGTAAAATTGATTTTTAAAAATTAATCAAAACAAAAATAAATCAAACTGAAAAAGAGTGCACTTATTGGAGAAAAGTTCTAGAAAGAGTTGCTGCTGTTGTAAAATTCTTAGCTCTAAGAGGACTTGCTTTCCGTGGAGAAAATGAGGTTTTTGGTTCGGAAAACAATGGCAATTTCCTAGGGATCATAAAACTGTTAGCACAATTCGATCCATTCTTAGCAAATCATGTGTCACGCCTTGGGAATGCAGGAAGAGGCACTGTATCTTACATGTTATCTGCTATATGCAATGAATTTATTGAACTGATGACTAAGAAGGTCCTCAATAACATCATAGGAGCTGTGAAAACTGCAAAATACTTTGCAATAAGTGTAGATTCAACACCAGATATTTCACATACAGATCAATTGACATTCATTGTTCGCTTTGTCGACTCCAGTGGTAAGCCTGTAGAGCGCTTTATAAAATTCATTCCTCTTTCAAGCCAGGATGGAGAAACAATGATGAATGTAGTACTGGATACTCTGCTTGAACATGATATCTCTATTATCGATTGCCGTGGCCAGAGCTACGACAATGCAAGTAACATGTTGGGTAAATATAATGGATTGCAAGCCCGTACCAAGCAAATCAACCCACTTGCTGAATATGTGCCCTGCTCAGCACATTCTCTTAATCATGTTGAGTCATGTGCTGCAGAGTGTTGTGTCGATGCAGTTTCATTTTTTGGACTTTTACAAGCACTCTTTAATTTTTTCTCTGCTTCAACGCATCGGTGGAGTATACTCAGGTCAACCATTCATGGAGATGTCATCAAATCATTATCAACAACAAGGTGGTCAGCGCAGCATGATGCAACACATGCTTTGAAAGACAGCTTTGCTGAAATACGTTCTGCTTTGATCCAAATAGCAGAGGATGAAGACCAGACAGCAACTACAAGAAGCGAAGCAGCCAGCTTAGCATCAAATTGGAAGATTTTGAATGGCCTTACTCTGTGTGCTTTGGGACTGTATACTGGAACGGTCAAATGCCACGAAGAAGACACTTCAGAAAATTGAAATTGAAATGGCTACTTGTGCTAACCTCTATGCAGGCTTAGTGGAATTTGTAAGCTCACTTCGCAACGATGAAGCTTTTGAAATGTTTGAAGAGAAAGCTAAACTACTGGTGAAAGACTACAGTTACCGGGCTGATCATCAGCGGTCAAGGAAGAGGAAACGCAATTTTGAAGAGCCAGACAATGAAATTGTGTTGCTACCAAGGCAGAAATGTAAGACAGCAACATACTTCTTCATTCTGGATTCACTGATTACAGAATTGATGAAAAGAAAAGAAATCTACCAGAATATCAATGACAAGTTTGGATTTCTGTTCAAAATTACTACTATGCCAGATGCAGAATTGAGAGAAGCTGCATTAAAGTTGCAACAGCACCTTTCAGCAGATGTTCAGGACACATTTGTTGAAGAAATAGTTCATTTTTTCTGGGTATATGAATCAGATTAAAGCTCCACCTGAAAAATGTGCGCCCTCAGCTGCTTTGAAACATTTTAAGAAATGCAGGTATCTCAGAACACTTCCTAATGTTGACATAGTGTATCGCCTTTAACCTAACACTTCCAGCTACTAACTGTGAAGGAGAACGTTCATTTTCTGTTTTGAAAAGAGTGAAAAACCAGCTCCGTTCAACAATGAGCCAAGACAAATTGTGTAACCTAGCCTTGTTGACCATTGAGTCTGATCTAACAAGAAATATTGATTTTCAGATATAATTGATGATTTTGCCAATATGAAATCCAGAAAAAAGTTTATTTAAGAAGTGCCTGTGAATATAAACAATTCTTTACTTTCTTGAGTTTATATGATTTGATAGTCTTATGCATGATGCAATGATAACAATAATGGTCAGTGATTTATAAAGGGAATAATAGTGGCTGTAGTGGTTATGCTGAATATAATAGGTACATGATGTCACTACTTTAATAGCCTAATCTAGTAATACTATGCTGTCTTGAGTTTATTCTCTTTAAAGTGCATGATTTAACAAGATAGTTATAATGGCTGTTGGTAAATGGTTTTGGTTGTCTTGATGTACTTTCCCTATTAAATTTAATCTAAATAGCCAGAATGTATTTAATTAGACCTTAAACAGGCTCACACCGATCCCCCCAACCCCCAAGCTGGAAGGGGTCGCTTCGTTTACCCGTAACTCAAAGGGGCCCTGCCAATCTGAATAGCCTAGGGCCCGGAGACTTCTTAATCTGGCCCTGTCCCTCTCAACTACCTAAAGAAGCCCCCCCAACCAGGACAACCCCAGTGTAACCAAAAATTCTAACACAAAACACCCATGCCATATCCAATGCCCCCACCCACCTCATTACAAACTCCACCCCCACAGCAACCACCCATAGTTCCTTATCAGGTCTCCAACTTCCTCAACCCCAGTGTACCCCCAGACCACAGTCTTAGAAAAGAAGTTGAAGGTGTGGTATACAAATGCAGATGGAATAACAAATAAGTGTGAGGAGTGGCATGAAAGAACCAAGGAGACATCCCAAGACTTAACAGCACTCACAGAAACAAAACTCACCAGGATGATAACAGATGCAATCTTTCCACCCGGATATCAAATCCTCAAGAAAGACAGAGGGAGGAGAGGAGGAGGAGGAGTTGCACTGCTCATTGAAAACCAGTGGGGTTTTAAGAAATTGGAAGAAATGGATGGCATGGGCGAAAGGGACTACTTAGTAGGAACAATCCAATCTGACGTCCATAAGGTGATAATTGCAGTAATGTACAACCCACCACAGAACTGCAGGAGGCCAAGAGAAGAATACGACGAGAGCAGCAGAACAATGGTCAACACACTAGCCGAAGTGGCCAGAAGGGCTCACACGGGGGGAGCAAAGTTACTAGTTATGGGTGATTTCAATCACAAGGAGATTGACTGGGAAAACCTGGAGCCCCATGGGGGTCCCGAAACATGGAGAGCCAACATGATGGATGTGGTACTGGAAAACCTCATGTATCAACATGTTAGAGACACTACCAGAGAGAGAGGTGAGGATGATCCAGCAAGACTGGACCTTGTATTCACCTTGAGTGGCTCGTACATCGAGGATATCATGTATGAAAGGCCCCTAGGAGCTAGTGATCATGTGGTTCTGTGTTTTGTCTACATAGTTGAGCTGCAAGTGGAAAGAGCAGCAGGAATAGGATGGGAAAAACCAAACTACAAAGGGGGGGCTACTCAGGCATGAGGAACTTCTTGCACGACATTCAGTGGGAGAGAGAACCGACAGGAAAACCAGTACAAGAAATGATGGATTATATGACAACAAAATGCAAGGAGGCAGAGGAGAAGTTTGTTCCTAAGGGAAACAGAAATAAATGAAAGACCAAAACGAATCCTTGGTTCAGCCAAAAGTGTAGGGAGGCAAAAACTAGGTGTACTAGAGAATGGAAAATGTACAAAAGACAAAGACGAAGAGCCAGAAACGAATATGCACAGATCAGAAGGGAGGCTCTGCGACAATATGAAAATGTCACAGCATAGAAAGTCAAGTCTGACCCGAAGCTGTTGTATAGCCACATCAGAAGGAAAACAACAGTGAAGGACCAGGTAATCAGACTGAGGAAGGATGATGGGGAGTTCACAAGAATGACCGAGAGGTATGTGAGGAGCTCAACACTAGATTTAAAGAAGTATTTACAGTGGAAGCCAGTAGGACTCCAGGAAATAGGAACAGGGAGGTACACCAACAAGTGCTGGATGAGGTACACATAACCAAGGAGGAGGTGAAGAAGCTGCTATGTTAACTTGACACCTCAAAGGTGGTGGGACCAGACAACATCTCTCCATGGGTCCTTAGAGAGGGAGCAGAGATGCTGTGTGTGCCACTAACAAAGATCTTCAATACATCCATTGAAACTGCTCAACTCTGTGAGGTATGGAAGATGGCAAATGTAGTCCCAATTTTTAAAAAAAGAGATAGACATGAGACATTAAACTACAGACCTGTGTCACTAACGTGTATAGTATGCAAAGTCATGGAGAAGATCATCAGGAGGAGAGTAGTGGAGCACCTGGAAAGAAACAAGCGTATAACCGACAACCAGCACGGTTCCAGGGAAGGAAAATCCTGTGTCACTAACCTACTGGAGTTTTATGACAAGGTGACAGAAGTAAGACAAGAGAGAGAGGAGTGGATAGACTGCATTTTCTTGGACTGCAAGAAGGCCTTCGATACAGTTCCTCACAAGAGGTTACTGCTAAAGCTAGAGGATCAGCCACACATAACAGGAAAGACACTGCAATGGATGAGAGAATACCTGACAGGGAGGTAACAACGAGTCATGGTACGTGACAAGGTGCCAGAGTGGGCGCCTGTGACAAGTGGGGTTCCACAGGAGTCATTCCTAGGACCTGTGTTGTTTTTGGTATATGTGAATGACATAACGGAAGGGATAGATTCAGAAGTGTCCTTGTTTGTAGATGATGTGAAGTTAATGAGAAGAATCAAATCGGTCGAGGATCAGGCAGGACTACAAAGAGACCTGGACAGGCTACTAGCCTGGTCCAGCAACTGGCTCCTCGAATTTAACCCTGCCAAATGCAAAGTCATGAAGATTGGGGAAAGGCAAAGAAGACCGCAGACACAGTATAGTCTAGGTGGCCAAAGACTGCAAAAGTCACTCAAGGAAAAAGATCTGGGGGTGACTATAACACCGAGCACATCTCCTGAGGCGCACATCAAACAGATAACTGCTGCAGCGTAGGGGCATCTGGCAAACCTAAGGATACTGTTCCGATACCTCAGTAAGGAATCGTTCAAGACTCTGTACACCATTTGCCTCAGGCCCATACTGGGGTATGCAATACCAGTTTGGAATCCACACCTGGTCAAGCACGTCAAGAAATTAGAGAAAGTGCAAAGGTTTGCAACAAGACTAGTTCCAGAGCTAAGGGGATTGTCCTACAAAGAAAGGTTAAGGGAAATCAGCCTGACGACACTGGAGGACAGGAGGGTCAGGGGAGACATGATAACGACATATAAAATACTGCACGAAATAGACAAGGTGGACAAAGACAGGATGTTCCAGAGACGGGACACAGAAACAAGAGGTCATAATTGGAAGCTGAAGACTCAGATGAATCAAAGGGATGTTAGGAAGTAATACTTAAGTCATAGAGTTGCCAGGCATTGGAATAGCCTACAAAGTGACGTAGTGGAGGCGGGAACCATACATAGTTTTAAGACGAGGTTTGATGAAGCTCATGGAGCAGGGAGAGAGAGGACCTAGTAGCAATCAGTGAAGAGGCAGGGCCAGGAGCTATGACTCGACCCCTGCAACCACAAATAGGTGAGTACACTCATACACACACGCACACTCTCACTCACACACACACACACACACACACACACGCACACACACACACACACACACACACACACACACACACACACACACACACACACACACACACACACACACACACACACAAGAGAGAGAGGGGTGGTTAGATTGCATTTTGTTGGACTGTAAGAAGGCGTTTGAGACAGTTCCGCACAAGAGATTAGTGCAAAAACTGGAGGACCAAGCAGGGGTAACAGGGAAGGCACTACAATGGATCAGGGAATACTTGTCAGGAAGACAGCAGCGAGTCATGGTACGTGGCGAGGTGTCAGAGTGGGTACCTGTGACGAGTGGGGTCCCACAAGGGTCGGTCCTAGGACCAGTACTGTTTCTTGTATTTGTGAATAACATGACGGAAGGAACAGACTCCGAAGTGTCCCTGCTTGCAGATGATGTGAAGTTGATGAGAAGAATTCATTCTGACGAAGACCAGGTAGAGCTACAAAGGGATGTGGACAGGCTGCAGACCTGGTCCAGCAATTGGCTCCTGGAGTTCAACCCCACCAAGTGCAAAGTCATGAAGGTTGGGGAAGGGCAAAGAAGACTGCACACGGAGTGCTGTCTAGGGGGTCAGAGACTACAAACTTCACTAAGGAAAAAGATCTTGGGGTGAGTATAACACCAGGCACATCTCATGAGGCGCACATCAACCAAATAACTGCTGCAGCATATAGGCGCCTAGCAAACCTAAGTTAGCATTCCAACATCTTAATAAGGAATCGTTCAGGGCCCTGTACACTGTGTATGTTAGGCCCATATTGGAGTATGCGGCACCAGTTTGGAACCCACACCTAGACAAGCATGTAAAGAAACTAGAGAAAGTGCAAAGGTTTGCAACAAGACTAGTCCCAGAGTTAAGGGGTATGTCCTACGAAGAGAGGTTAAGAGAAATCGACCTGACGACACTGGAGGACAGGAGAGATAGGGGGGACATGATAACGACATATAAAATACTGAGAGGAATTAACAAGGTGGACAAAGACAGGATGTTCCAGAGATGGGACACAGCAACAAGGGGACACAGTTGGAAGTTGAAGGCACAGATGAATCACAGAAATGTTAGGAAGTATTTCTTCAGCCACAGAGTAGTCAGGATTTAGAATAGTTTGGGAAGCGATGTAGTGGAGGCAGGATCCATACATAGCTTTAAGCAGAGGTATGATAAAGCTCACGGTACAGAGAGAGTGACCTAGTAGCGACCTGTGAAGAGGCGGGGCCAGGAGCTAGAACTCGACCCCTGCAACCTCAACAAGGTGAGTACAACTAGGTTAGTACACACACACACACACACACACACACACACACACACACACACACACATACGCACACACACACACACACAATCAACACAAGTGGTAATGTTTTATTTACAGGGAGCAAAGTCAGGGTATTTTTCCAGAATGGTCTGTAATATACCACTGTGGATAAAATTCTTAGACATATTTTGAACATTTCTGAGTAAGTTGTCTCTGAATGCATTAATTTTAACGCACTCCAGTTTATAATGACGCAGGGTGTGACGCATTCCAATACATAATGACGCAGGGTGTGACGCATTCCAATACATAATGACGCAGGGTGTGACAATAGTCCATCTGGCAATGTTTGCATTTCGTTTGGTCTACATCTGGTGGTGGTGATTTAACCTGCCAAAGATACTTGTAACCCAGCCGGAGCCGGGCGGTAGTTACATCCAAGAGTCTGCTTATTTTGTTGGATGCACCATAGACATGTGGCTCCTCCTGCATGATAGAATGAAGACAGATATACTGACTGGTGTCAATCTCCCTGAGTCTCAAGTCAATAAGTTTCTGCTGAAGATTGCAATCTACTCCCTCTTTGAAAGCATACAGCTTAGCCAATTCATCAGTTCTGTCAAGCAGCTGAAGGCCAGTGTGAGATGGAGTCCACAGCATGTGCACTCTGATTCCAGTGTCCACAATCTTACCGTACCTATGTCTGGCTTCTAACACGAGCATGCCACAATTTATACTTAATGAGTTGAGAGTATTTATGGATGACAGAAAATCAGTTACAATTAAAGTGTGAACCCTAGATACATGGACGCATTTGAGTGTAAGGAGTATGGCAAACAGTTCTGTCTTAAGGGTAGAGGCCCTTGCATCAATATGCATGCTCCAATTTTTTTAAGAGAGCCATCACTCTGTACGACAACAGCAGCACTACCAGCTGCACCAGTGGATTAGTGTACAGAACCATCAACGTAAATAATTTGTGAGAGAGTGTGCTGTGTGACTAAGTTATCAGTACAGCTTAAGGCATCATGTTTGGCTTCAAGGCGAAGCTTTGGTTGCGATTTAAGATTAGTTTGG